>JACEEZ010001165.1:0-15000 GCA_016584305.1 Chionoecetes opilio | reverse complement strand
CACTACCACAGGGGCAATTCCTCTCCCAGGAAGTCCCCCGTGCCTCCCAACGCCACACAGTGCCACGGGAGACGTCACCTTCCGCTGGAGACGCCACACCTTACCTCACACCGGGGTTACCAGCAGAAACAGTCCAGATGTCACCTCCACAGGCGCCTCAAATCACAGAGAACTTCCTCTACCCCTGGCTCGCCTGACCCTGAGGTAATTACGGCCCAGGCGGTTCTCCAAACTCCCCTGGGCACCGCAGTTCCTCCTCTGTTCTCTGCTCCCCCAGCGTGCGTCTCCCTCTGTTTACGTTTCTTTTCTCTACAGGACTCCCACAACAAACACACGGCTTCCCCCAGAACTTGAGCTCGAGTTCTCCAGGAGCGCGGTCGTAACACTACCCTCCCCTCACAAAAACTGGCCGATCTCGGCCAGCCAAAACTAAAAAGAAACAGAAAAATCATAATACATGGCTACATGCACATATAACACAAACTCCTCAAATGAAGTGCAATTCGCCCCATCATTAAACAAACCAGCTTTTACCAAACATTACCACCCCAAAGCTTAACAACTGCAAGTCCCTCCATCGCCATCCACCAGCCGCCACTGCAGTGTTGGAACGTCACACCAGGCCGCCGTCCTCTTCCACGCGAGACACACCAGCAGGAACTCAGCTGCAACCTCAACCAGGCGCCACGAACCACAGGGGGACTTCCTCTACCCCTTGGTCCGCCTCAGAGGTAACCACGTCCCAGGAGTCTCCACACTCCACTGGGCCTCCGCAGCTCTTACCCGGCTCCACTACTCCAGTCTCCGCGGGAAAGGCGCCACGACTTCCACTGCAGACCATGCCCTCCACTGCAATGCGCCGGTGACGGTGCGACAGGGCTTAACAGCAGTACGCTGTGGCTGGCTCTGCCTGGTAGCGGGCACGGTGCATCCCTCCACCGTCGTAACAAGCAGTTACTGCCACCTGTACCAGCTTCGGCGGGAGCCACACACTGCAGGAGTAGCTCAACTGCTCGTCAACCCCCCGAAAGCGCGGCAGAGGCGGGTATGGGTGCGTCCACTTCGTCATCTTTGCGCTCGGAGGCCTACCTCGCTTGCTGTGAGGCCTCCCACGCTCACTCCGACGGAGCCTCCTCTTCCGATGGTTCCATGTCTAGCCGAAGTGAGCGGGTTTCTTGCCCTCCCACAGTGGGCTCTTGACCCGCACCCGTCTGGGCGTCAGGCCACCAGCAAGGCCTTTCAGGCCTTTCTTCCCGCACAGGCCACCAACAAGACCTTTTATGCCTTTCACGCCGCTCACCAGCGTCACGAATTGGGCCCGACAGGCCTTCCACGACACAGGCGCATCAAGCTCCTGCGGCCTGTGTCGCAAGTCGCCACATTCCTGACGTGCACTCGGACCCGCACGACGAGACGGTGACTTGCGTGAGCTAGGTGGAGTGGGTATTGAGAGGGGCAGGGCTTCGCTCTCCTTACCCTCCCCAACACGCACCCCGGTCAACATCTCACACTCACAAGACGCGGCCGCACTCGCACCCCCAGACTCGTACTTCACAATCACACCCACGACCGGATCACAAGCCGCAGCCCCAGCGCTAGCCACACGCTCAGACATATCACCCACAGCCAGGTTTTTCTGCTCACTCATCACTGGCTCTAACTCTTTTCGCTCTGCCTACTTCACTTAGCACCTCACTTTTTACTTCAACCATACGCTCAGTCACTTCCGCGTGGGGATTACCGAACATTGTCTTAATTTCCTCACGCATCGCCTTGTGTCCTGCTCTCAAAGTAACACTCATGGCTTGCAACACTGCCATAAGGTCAGCCAGGGACGGCTGCTGTGCCGCTGACTCACCACCGTCCGCCATCTTGTCTTCCCCCCGCAGCCAGACAAAGGAATTTCACGATACCTGCCTTTTTCACCTCAAAATTCCAGCAAAATCCCACTGCTGACACCAGTGCAACGAACGCCCCCCTTACCTGTTGCTGTCCTCAGCTAGGCTCCTCTACACCTGCTCCGGGCTGCTCTCTTTCTTGAGATGCAGGGAAGCAGGCAGGTGTTTAAGACAGAGGGGCAACGCGTAGCACGTAAACAGGGCTCGTGCTGAGAATTGAGGACTTACCAGGCTGTGTTCCCCTTCTCTGGCTGTTCACACACTCAGGGGGGAAGGGTTTAGGCAAACACAAAGGGTCCTTTCACGGTGTTATATTCAAGTAACTCACAGTACAAGTTGCAAGGTCACTCACTACAAATCTACAACTCCTAAACACTGCAACACACGTCACAACCCCCGACCTCTTCCTCAGCCGTCGTAGGGAGACGCTACATAACCACCACACAGTGCCACCCCAGCCACAACACACACTGCAAGGCCGCCTCGTACAGGCGCCGCAACACTACCACAAGGGCAATTCCTCTCCCAAGAAGTCCCCCGTGCCTCCCAACGCCACACAGTGCCACGGGAGACGTCACCTTTCGCGGGAGACGCCACACCTTACTTCACCCCGGGGTTACCAGCAGGAACAGTCCAGATGTCACCTCCACAGGCGCCTCAAACCACAGAGAACTTCCTGTACCCTTGGCTCGCTTGACCCTGAGGTAATTACGGCCCAAGCGAGTCTCCAAACTCCCCTGGGCACCGCAGTTCCCCCTCTCTTCTCTGCTCCCCCGGCGTGCGTCTCCCTCTGTTTACGTTTCTCTTCTCTACAGGGCTCCCACAACAAACACACGGCTTCCCCCCGAACTTGAGCTCGAGTTCTCCAGGAGCGCGGTCGTAACATTATTTACTAAATAAGCAGTACATGTAAACAACAGGGCTGTAATAAGAAATACTGTAAAAGGCTACTTGGCATCGTGTGGGGTGGGGGAGGAGGGTCACTCTACTAGGCTGTGAGGCTGCCCGCCGATCAGCTGAGTCACGTGTTACATCCTCCCCCACCCCACACGATGCCAAGTAGCCTTTTACAGTATTACTTATTACAACCCTGCTGTTTTTATATACTGCTTATTTAGTAAATAACATGTCCATTAATGTCAATTATGTCGTTGGAAGATAAAGTAATGTTCCATTACTAGAAAAGATCATGATTATCATAATAGTTCATAATAGTTCATATCGTTCATAATTTTACCGAGAGGCAACCGCGACTACACATTGTATACCTCCATACGTCGCCTGCCGCTATAAAATTACCGGCCGCCGTGATTTTTCTTTCTTCATCTCACGTCTAAGGGAAGTCTCAAAAAGCATTTGTGTATAGGGCATTTTCTACTTAGAATTACACATTCTCTCCTGTATCAATATTTGCAGAAACTCGTGTTCCACCCTGTATAAAATAAAATTATATATATTATGTATATATATATATATATATATATATATATATATATATATATATATATTATATATATATATATATATATATACATAATATATATAATTTTATTTTATACAGGGTGGAACACGAGTTTCTGCAAATATTGATACAGGAGAGAATGTGTAATTCTAAGTAGAAAATGCCCCTATACACAAATGCTTTTTGAGACTTCCCTTAGACGTGAGATGAAGAAAGAAAAATCACGGCGGCCGGTAATTTTATAGCGGCAGGCGACGTATGGAGGTATACAATGTGTAGTCGCGGTTGCCTCTCGTAAAATTATGAACGATTTAATCATGATCATGATATATATATATATATATATATATATATATATATATTATATATATATATATATATATATATATATTATATATATATTATATATATATATATATATATATATATATATATATATATATATATATATTATATATATATATATATTATATATATAGTATATATATATATATATATATTATATATATATTATATATATTATATATATAATTATTTATACTATATATAATACATATAACTATATATATCAATCAATCAATCATTGGGGGCATACGCCGGGGGGCGAGTCGCCTCACCCACCCTACGACGCCACTCCCGGGGGTCACCACGCGCGAGTTCCCATGCAGGCTCCTTTCCCATACCAAGCAGCTCTCGACAAGAAACATCAACTTGCCCCAGCCACGAGCCTTGTGGGCGCCCCTTGGCCTCCTCCACGCCGGATTGTCTCTTGCAGATACAACCCGATGGGAAGAATCGGTTTCAGGGTAGCGTGCCACATGCCCATATAGCCGAAGTTGGCGTTGACGGACTATGCAGGTAATAGGCCTCGATTCAGTCTCATGGTGCAATCGCTGATTTGACACGTAATCATCCCAGCGATACCCCATGATTCTGCGAAGACCCCTTATTACCAAAGGCATTGATTCTCTTTTCAAGTCACTTTTTAAAGTGTCCATGTCTCACAACCATAGAGAAACAGGGATCACAACAAATTTTAAGACCCGGGATCTTTTTTCCCTCCTGCACAGGTCCCGGACAACCCCAAAATACTCCCCTGAGCGATTCCATAAAAAACCGGGGGTTCTTCCCAAAATCCGCCGTAAAAACTTCTTGCCGTGCCCCCGCCGTTATTATGGATTTCCGCTACCAAGGTATGAAAAACCCTTTCCCAAAAGTTTCCCCAAATGTCCTCCCCCCCCCAAAAGGGCCAGAACAGACTGAACTCTTCATCTAGAAAGTCCCCAAACACCGGGCCCTTTGGGTTCTTGACCCGGGGGAAAACCTCTTTTTCCCAAAAGGCTTTGGCCCCCTCGTGCAGCGCCCCGGAGCCATCACCGGGCCCCTCCAGCGACTCGGGAAAAAGATTACTGCATCATCGGAAAAAACCCAAGACCCGTGATCGGGGGTGTTCCCCGACAGATCTCCACAATCACTTTATCTAAAACCCCGTGTCCAATACCCAGCCAAATACAAGCGTTGAAAAGTAAATGGGGCAAGGATGCCCCCTTGCCTCACTCCTGTTTTCCCCAAAAGGAAAAGAAAACCGGGATACACCGGGCCCCACATTTCACACCCTTCTCAGCCCCAGAAAAACAGCCCAGTTTTAAAAACCAATATTTCCTTGGGCGGGAAAAAACCCCCTCGAACCCGCAGAAGATCCCAGAGTGACTAAACGATGCACTGAGTAAAACCCTTCTTGGGGATAAAACATGGGCCCTGAAAGCACCCCTTTCGAAACTCCCCGTCGGCGTTCCCCCGGGAAACACGAAGCGTTTAGGATACGGTCCGTTTGTTGATTTCCCCAGGCGTAAACCCCGGGCTGCTGAGGTCTCTGATGCTTCACCAATGACTGCGAATACGTGTCAGCAAATAATTGGCAAGGGCCCCTTTCCCTGGTACGCTGAGCATGTAATCCCGGGCGGTAATTGTTGCAGTCCTGACGGCCCCCTTTTCCCCCTTTCCAGTTTAGGGCGACCACCCCCTTTTCCAGCCAGGAGGAAGGGGTACCTGATTGCCAAAACGGCTTCAAAACAGCATGCAACCCGCGGATCATGGCTTCACCCCCGCTTTGAGGGGGCTCCGCACTAAATTTTTACAAACCCAAAGCTGCCTTTCCCACCTTCAATTTTGGGCTAAGCCTCTCTGACTTCGTCAAGAGGGGTGCGGTTTCGTCAATGGGAGGATCGGAAACCCACGGGCCTGTAACCCAGTGGTTTTAAGCTGCTCAGTTGAAGGGCCCCACCGTGAACAATTTCCCCAAAGTATCAGCCAAACGGCCATCGGGCCCACCCCTGTAAAACACGAGGCGCCCATCTGTTTTTTCGAATACACTCCCCCCGAGATGGAGACTTGGAACGGGGGTTTTTTTTCAGGGCTCAAAGGCGGGTCGGAGGTCTTTAAAGCGTTCAAATGCCCCTTTCGCCCTCAGCGAAAACCCCTGCCCTACCTCTCCTTGTCTCCCCTTTCCAGGGGGGTTTTCAAAGTCCCGGCGGGGACAGACCCCCTGTGCTGGTCCCGGTTTTTTCCCCAGCCAGCCGGGCAGGGGACCTCTCCTGGGATTTTCTCCAAGGGCCCCCTTTCGAGAAAAAACATGCCTTGACCTGGGGGCGTTTCCCCCTACCCCCCTTTGGGCACCCTGAAAGATTTCACGTTTAAAGGGTATCCCCCCAATTTTCTACAGGGCCCCCCGAGAGCACCGAGAAAATAAAACCCCCGATTTGAACTGCCACCGCATCTCATGAGCCCCGGGAAAGGGTCCTTCAGTTTCTAAGATGAAACACAGAAAAGGTTCCCCTTCCTGAGATTTTTCTGGACTTGACATGGGGGCTTAAGTGTAAAACAAAAAGTCTATGATCTGTTCAAAGACTCAGCACTCCGGTAAACCCGGCTTTCCCTGAAGGTTTTTCCCCCTCAAAGGGATTTTACTAACGGGAAATGGGTCGATCCCCCTTAGCTCCCCCTCCGGCATTACTATACCATGCCCCAGCCGGGTGCGCTCGGGTCCTGATCCAAGAACCTGAAATTTCTCAACCTTTTCTGGACCTTGCAAAGTTCAGAACAGATAACTGTTGTGTTTCTGTACCGGACCATGGGCCAACACATATCTCGTAGGGCCCTCTCTCACAGTGGGCCCTAGTAGCATTTAAATCGCCCAAGCAATGGTGGTTTTCCCGAGGAGGGCAAATGGTCCCAAACAGATCGAGTTTGGCGTAGAAAATCTCCCTTTTCCCCAGTTTTTTTCGCATCCCCGGTAAAGGGGCGTACAATGCAACAAGGAGCATGAACCCCAAAGTGTGTTCATCCTCACCCCAAATTAAAACCTCATCAACCCAGTAACCCCCAACAACTCGGCTCAGTTTGGGTGGAGATGCCTATGGCTACTCCCCGGGAAAACGTTTCCATTGCTCTGCCGGACCATAGTGGTTAACCCCACTTTCAGTCTCGCCACTGCCAGGCCTCCTCGTCTCCGAGAAATCCCCATATATTTTCCCCCCTCAGCCCACTGAACTTTGCCCGATATGATAGGTAGTCGTGATCGTCTGAGAGGCTTTAGAAAAGTCCCCCGCCCCCCCGAAGAGCCCTCCGCAGGTTTGGGTCCCAGGAGTGATTCGACGGGGAGGGCGCCGCCTCTGAACCGTCCCCGGCCCCCCCATTAAAAAAAGTTGGGCTAGAGGGCCCCACCCCTTTTATTTTGAGTGCAGGATTCCCGAGGGCTTTGCCCGCACTGTCCTGGCCGACCCCCCCCCTACGGTCGGCTAGGAGGGGGCGGGAAAGGTCGGGCCCCCCGGCAAAAAACCCGGGGCGTTGGGGCGGATTACCGCGCCCACCCCGGGCCCCTACCCTCTTAACAATTTTTGGGGGCTACTTTATTTTTTAAAAGGAGGGGTTTTCAACCCCCCCCCCCCCAACCAAACTATTTCAGGGATTTGGCCTTACTGCTCACCGTGGCCAGGGACCCAGAACCCCCTGTAGGGGTTAAAACCCGGCTTTCCCACTATTTCACCCTAGCTGGGGCTGGATGGCTATTGCTTAATAGTGAGTTCCTCTGCCCTTAAAGATGGGCTTTTTTTTTAGTCCATCCCGGGGGTCCCCCCCCGCACCCCCCCCTCACTGGAAAACCAGTGGGGGAGCCCTTTTAGGAAATACCCACGTGGGAGGCCTCGCGGCCCTTGTAGCTTCTTTATTTTCCCTTTTGTTTTTTATGTTTAGGGCGCCACGACCCCACATATTAATATATATATATATATTAAAATATATATAAAATATATATATATAATATTTTATAATACATATTATATATATACATATTTTACATATAAAACATATATCATTTTTATAATATATTATATATATATTATATAAAATATTTTTATATAAAATAAAAATTTTTATTAAATTTTATATATAATTATTATATATTATTATAATTTTTAATATTAATATTTTATATATATTAAAAATAACATCAATCATATATATTTTATATTTTTATTATTTTAAACATATAAAATATACATAAAATAAAAATTAAAAAAATATTTTATAATCAAAATATATAAAATTAATATATATTTTGATATATTCCATATTATTTTACCTGTGTTATATTTATATTTTTTATATATCTATATATATATTTATTATTAATAATATAATTTTATTATTAATATATAAAATTTGGAATATAAAAACTATTTTTCCAATTCATATATTTTTTGTTTTTTATAACCCATATTATCTTATTTTTTAATATTTAAAATATAAATTTATTAAAAATTATATATATTTTATATAAAATTAAAATTATATAATAATTTATATCATTTAATAAAATTTATATTTAAAATTTTATATTTTAAAATTTTTATATTACATATATGTTTTTTAATTATATATCGTTATATATTTTTATTTTTTATATATATATATTTATAAATATTTATATATACCTTTACTTTAATTATTTATAATTAACAGGGGTTTTTATTAAAAATTTTAGTTTTTTTTACATTTATTATTATATATATTTTATTTTTATTTATAATTAAAATATATTAAAATATATATATTATATATATAATTCCCCATATATATTTTAATTATATTAAAATAAAATTAAAATTTTATATATTATTCCCCTATATATATATATATATATATATAATTTCATATATATAATTATTAAAATTTTATATATATATAAAATCATAAAATATATATATGTATACATATTATATATATATATATATAAAAATTTTTACTATATATATTTAAATTTTATTTATATTTTATTTTATATATATATATTTTATACAATATATATATTATATATTATATGTTATGTATATATAAAATATTATTATATAATATATTTTATACAATAAAAACATAATATATTTTATATAATTTTAAAATAATATAAAATATATTTATAATAATATATATATATTTATATATAAAATACATATTTTTTCACACACCCCACACACAACACCCAACACACAAAACAAAACAAACACCACACACCACACACACACACACAACACACACAGAGGCCACAAAACCCAACAGTCCATTTCACAAATAAACTAATATTTTAAAAAATTTTTAATAAGATTTAAATAAAAACATAGAAAATCAATCTGGAATAAAAGGGCACGGTTTCCACCCAAAAAATTTTTTAAAAATTTTCCCGGGGGGAATGCAAAACTTTCCCCCCTCAACCCGCTAAGCCTGTACTTTCCCAGCCCCGAAGGGGGAAGAGAGGGGAAGAATAACGGAAGGGGGGTGAAATGGAGGGAAAAAATTTTGGGGGGAAACAAGGCTGAAGAAGAAAGGGGAAAAGAGGAGAAAGCACTATCTGGAGGTCCTTTTTCCCCTTTCCCCCTTAACCCCCCTTTGGGGCCCCGACCCTAAATTCCATTGGGGGGGGGGGGTTTTGGGTGCCTTAAAAGTTTTTTGGTGACATAAGCAATGTTTTATAGATATACCTGTTTTTGCATCCTTGGGCGACTAACTAATTTGGTAAAAATTTAGTGACTTTTCGTATTTTTTTGGCTAACAACAGCGATTTTTTAAAAGCAAGGGAAAACAAAATTGGAATCATTTTAGGATCATATGGATCAGAAAAGGGGAAAGGAAAAGGGGTTAAACCTCAAGGGTTGGGGTTTTAAAATTTTTCGACATCCTCTCTTCTCTCTCTCTCCCCTCTCGTCTTGTCTTTCTCTCTTTTCGTCTCTCCTCCTTTTTCTCTCCTCTCTCCTCCCTCTTTTCCCCCTCAATCTCCCCCTCTCTCTCTCTCATCTCCCTCTCCCCTCCCTCTCTCCTCCTCCTCTCTCTCTCTCCCCCTCTCTCTCTCTCTTTCTCCTCTTTTCTCTCTCTCTCTCCTCGTCTCTCTCTCTCTCTCTCTCATCTCTTCTCTTTTCCCCTCTCTCTCCCCTTCTCTCTCCCCTCTCTCTTCTCTTCCTCCTTTTCTCTCCCTCTTCTCTCTCTCTCTCTCCTCTCTCTTCTTCTCTCTCTCTCTCTCTTTTCTCTCGGGCACCCTCTTCTCATCCCTCTCATTTCTCCCCCCTCTCTCTCTCTCCTATCTCTCTCTCCTCTCCTCCTTTTCTTTTCTCCCCTCTCTCTCTCACAGTTAATAAGTTTTTGCAAATGCTTGGGAAAACTCCCTATAGTGCAGTGACCCAAAAAGACCATAAACCAATAAGGAATCCGTATCGGGATTAAATCAGGCAGAATATAAAAATTCAATAACAACAACCCCTTTTTAATAACCGGGGAAAATTTGATATTTTCTTTCTAAAGATGTATGTAAAATTTTGCTACGATGTATAGTTCCTTAGATACGGAGGTGAAAAGAGACATCCCCGTTTTACCCCCCAACCCCGCACCTCTGCCCGCTTGTACAATGAAGAGGTTGTGGCCGCCCCTCGCCCCACCTCCCACCACCCTTCGCCCTCCTCACCGTGCCTGCAGCTTTTTATATATAAACAAACACTGCATAACAGTCTTACCTTACGTTGCCACGGACATCACTGATGGTTTGTCCTCGTTACCACAGAGGGTTCAGATCATCACGTAAAGGCACAAACACACACGCCCACACATACACACACCCTCGCCCTGCTGGAAGACCAGTAAGGCGGCGGGGGACGGCGGGCTTCGTGCCGCTTCAGTCGTGGTGGTTCGAGCAGCCGAGGCAGTGCGCGAAACACAGACCTTGGCCACTCAGTGCAACAAGGCATCATAATAGTACCGTGTGTCCAGCATGACAGCACATCAGCTCAGTCACATTCACATCAGGCATTAGTATATAAGGTTAGGGCAATGGTAGAATGGGGGAACGTAACACAACCCAATGATTCGCAGCGCAGCTCACCGTGACGTAAGCGAAGGATGCCTGAGACACGATAACACTCAAATGACTCGTATGTAACTCTTGAAGTACACAGCAACGTCACACTAAAATCCTGCCATGATTGCAACAACATTCTGGTGTTACGTGATGTGTGACTGTAATTATGTGCATCGTCGCCTCGCCACGCCGCTCTCTGACTCTGGCTCATTGTGACAGTGTATGCAGTATGCACTGATGTCGCCACGGTGGAGACGCCGCCTCGCAGTTTTATGGCGACAGCCGCAACCCTCCGTGGGCTCAGGGCTGCTTTCATGCTTGATTGAGGAGGTGAAGCAAAGATTAACAGACAGCACCATCAATAGTTCTTGCGCGAAACTAGAATACCCATTTTGAAGGGGAACTATAATAATTCCTTTTCTTAGGGAGACACACACACACACATATATATATATATATATATATATATATATATATATATAAATATATATATATATATATATATATATATATATATATATATATATATTTTATTATATATAATATATATATATATATATATATATATATATATATATATATATATATATATATCACTTCAGGATGTTGCTCAGCCCCTGAAAATATTTAGCGTTACTGCCTATAGGTTGTAAGTTAGGATGCCTGTGTAATATCTATGTCAATGTTTTTTGTTAGTATGTTGGGACAGATAATAGCAAGTACATAATCTATTTAGGTCTACAAATGACATTTTAAGGCCCGGTAACCAGGGTTGTATGTGTGAGACAGAACAGATCTCGTGATGAGATCGGAGACTACAAACCTTACTAAGTTGTACTGTAGCCTACTTACTTACTCAGTTTACTTACCTTATAGTTTTTTTAGAAGGATGTAAGTTATGTCTGGGATTCTCCCATGGTAAAATGCTTTACCCGTAAGGGGGAATTGTTAATGATCTATATTGCGGTCCTGACACAAGCATTTTACTCTCGGGAAACTTTTGAAATAGCGTGCGTTACTCTGGAAAATTATTTTTTGTTTGATAAAATTGAAATGGTAATGGTAAATGGTAAATTGCATGAATTTAGGTAGAGGGAGTTAGCAGTCAGAAGGAGACAATGCCATCCTTCCCTGTGATAATCGTTCATTCTTGCTTTTACCACTGCTGGGAGTACACATATCCCTCGTGTAGAGGTAAGTGGTGTGGATATACTGTAAGTGTTGAGTTAGTTCAGGATGAATGATATGTATTGGATATACTTGTGTAGTGAAAGGTGTGTAGACAGGGGAGTGCAAATATATGTTGTGATGTTTAAGGGTCCAAGTGTTGCAGCAGTCCCCCGCAGAGCTGGGCAGTATTTAATTTGAATTATTTAATTTAACATCATGAAATCGGATAAATTACCCGATTTCATGATGTTATTTATTTAGTTAACGCTAATTTATGCATGGTTCTAATTCATTTATCAGAAAAGGAAATATATCAATGGAAAGCTAATTAAATTTCGCTTCTATTGATATTCTCCATGTAAAAAGTTTTTCCACAAATTATTAAATGGCGAAAAGTTTAAGTTCATGCATATTTCTTGAAAGTCTCATAATGGCATTTCTTTAGTGTGTTTTACGGTTTTTTATTTGATAATATTATAGAACAAACATTTCTAAAGATAACAGTATATATTTTATACTGATAAACATATATTAGTTAGGAAATTACCCGATTTCATGATTTTTTATATTTAGTTAACGCTAATTTATGCATGCCGCTAATTCATTTATCACTAAACGAAATATATCAATGGAAAGCTAATTAAACTCCGCTTCTATTGAGATTCTCCATGTAAAATGTTTGCGAGCAAAATATTAAATGGCGAAGAGTTTAAGTTAATGCATATTTCTTGAAAGTCTCATAATGGCATTTTCTTTGTGTGTTTTACGGTTTTTTATTTGATAATATTATAGAACAAACATTTCCGAAGATAACAGTATATCTTTTATACTGATAAACATTATATTAGGTAGGTAAACTTGTACAGGGAGCGGAGCGGGTGGTATCCTTATGGTGTGACGTCACGGGCGATCCACCAGGCCTTATCATCTCGGTGGCCACGGTTCTGCTGGGTCCTCGTGCAGGTGAGGCATAGTTTTGTTTACCCTTAGAATTTTCACTTAACATAAATCATCCTAAGGCAGTGCATTTTTTAAGCAAATATTACTGGGCGACATTCTTTGGATATCCAGAAAGGTAAAGTATGCCGCGCATACATACATACACGCGGCATAAGTAAGATGTATGCCGCGCATACATCTGCCGCGGGATGAAGGTGGAAGGAAAAACGAAAATACTGTAATTTGCGGCGGAGTCATTACGCTGATGATGGACGATGTCAAACAAAGGAGTGTTTTATTTTGCACGAGTCACGAGATGGTGCTTGTCTAATGCTTAATTCAGGTTATTACTGTAAATAATTTGATAAGCAGCCTCCGGTGTCTGATGACGGGAGGTGGCCGCGGGCGAGGCGAGGTGGCGAGGGCGGTGTAGCGGTCTGGGAGGTTTGGTTATCCAGAAGGTTGTGTTTTCGGATGCCATGTAGCGCGCCAGAGGTACGATGTTTACTTTTCATTTCATCCCGCCGCGCGGAGAGGCAACAGCTTGCTCCCGGCTCCTGCCTCACCCCAGCCGACCCCACGGCCGGAGATTTCCGTGGCGGATTAATTCGCCGTAGGATACTCTGGGTGGATTTAACCACTCATCTTCATCATTTATACATGTTTTCTCATCTTCACTGTCTTTCTTAAGTATATCTTTTGCATCGTATTACCCAGTAATGTGAATATATATAAGCACACTCGATGAGAGACGAATCTTCTTGTAAATCAAGGAAGCGTAGCTTTGCTTGTTACGGTTGCATGTATACAGGGCGTGGCGTTCTGTCAGGAGGCCTTGCCTTGCATCCCTCTGTCACCGGGCAGCGCGGTATCTCAACATGTAACGGTAGCATGTTATTTCTCCGTCAGGAGGCCGCCAGGCAGTTGAGAGAGGCCGCTGCCTCAGCTGGTCTCGCTTCCCCGTGACTGAGGTGTGTCAGGCGGCCTCCTGACGCAGAAATAACATGCTGCCGTTAAATGTTGAGATACCGCGCTGCCCGGTGACAGAGGGATGCAAGGCAAGGCCTCCTGACAGAACGCCACGCCCTGTATACATGCAACCGTAACAAGCAAAGCTACGCTTCCTTGATTTACAAGAAGATTCGTCTCTCATCGAGTGTGCTTATATATATTCACATTACTGGGTAATACGACGCAAAAGATATACTTAAGAAAGACAGTGAAGATGAGAAAAAATGTATAAATGATGAAGATGAGTGGGTAAATCCACCCAGAGTATCCTACGGCGAATTAATCCGCCACGGAAATCTCCGGCCGTGGGGTCGGCTGGGGAGAGGCAGGAGCCGGGAGCAAGCTGTTGCCTCTCCGCGCGGCGGGATGAAATGAAAAGTAAACATCGTACCTCTGGCGCGCTACATGGCATCCGAAAACACAACCTTCTGGATAACCAAACCTCCCAGACCGCTACACCGGGAGCAAGCTGTTGCCTCTCCGCGCGGCGGGATGAAATGAAAAGTAATCATCGTACCTCTGGCGCCCTACATGGCATCCGAAAACACAACCTTCTGGATAACCAAACCTCCTGGACCGCTACACCTCCACCGCCTTGGCTTAGACCCCGACACAGACCAGTCCAACCAACCCAACCAGACCAATCCATGGGAGCCGCGACCTGACCCCGCAGCCCCGTCCCCTAGCGATCCCAGACCCCAGGACCGAGAGGATGACCCCCCTGTGTCCCCCGTTCCGCCCCTGTCCCGTACGAATCGGTCCAAACCACATTGGTGGTATTACTTCAGTCAGGCGGACCGGCCGGGCATCCACTTGAGACGTGAGGTTCGGGTGAGGGAATTTTGGGGGGTGAGAGAAAGGGCAGGTGGTGGAGCCAGAGACAGGGCAGCTGGTGCAAGGGAGAGAACAGGTGGTGGGAGAGAGAGAAAAGGATTTATTTCTTCACCTTTACCACTTTGTCTCCTGTAACTTCCCCTTCTTTCTTATGCTGTTCTTGATCTGCTTTGTCTTTCTCCAACTAACACCGGGATATTAGTCTGTGTTGTCCTTACCCCAGAATTAGATGGTAAAGTTGGATAATGTGATATTTTATAATAGTACTGGATACTGCCATAAAATTCAAC
>JACEEZ010001164.1:0-19957 GCA_016584305.1 Chionoecetes opilio | reverse complement strand
CGGGTCGGGGCGCAATTACCGCACCCCCGGCCTCTACCTCTTAATATGTTTGTGGCTAGTTTAGTTTTTACAGGGAGGGGCTGCAAACCCCCCCCCCCCCAACCAATCTATGTCAGGGATTCGTCTTACTGCTCACCGTGGCCAGGGACGCAGAACCCCCTGTAGGGATTAACCCCAGGCTGCCCACTATTTCACCCATAGCTGGGGAGAATTCCTCTCTTGCCTGCTGTTAATTCATATACCACTCACGTATATTCACTGTGTACAGTAGGGTGGCCAATTTTTATATATAATTTTTTTTATTAATAATTTTACATTGCACACCCTCTCATTTGATGAGGCTTGGCGAATGAAATATTCAGTAAAAAGTTTAGTGCAATCCAGTAACAGGAATTGCTCTCCCACAAAGGTTCTTTTTCCCAACGATAAATAATTCATAGTCAATGCGTACTCAGCACTGCAAGGGTAAATAACACATTGTATACAAATCCAAAGTTGATCATCTATTACACTACATTGAACACTACTACGTATTTCAATCACTTGCTATTGTTTAGTATTTATGACACATGCTACACTTCCAAACAGTACGATTTCCAACAAATGTGCCCTATTACCGCTTAGTGCATAGGCTTTCCGGTCAACTCATTCCAAAATTAACTCGTACCGCCTGATCAAAGAACACTCGCCGCGTGTCAGGTTCGTTCGGTTACTGAACACTAATCTGTCATACCCTTACCCCGACCACTGCCAAGCCACATTGTTGTCACCAAGCTGAAGCTCTCCATCAGAAACACATCCAGTCTCCAAGCACAAGAAGCGACAATCAACCACACAGACTGGTTTGGAGCTGACTTCACACGCAGCATGAGTCAACTTCTTGACATTGCACATGCTGACTGGGAACATCGAACAGGATTCAGAAGACCAACAGTTTCTCATTGACCAGCGTGGCCCTCGAGAGATGTCAATGACAACGGAAGACATGGCCTACAGACATGCTGCTGCCACTACCAAAAGCACAAGCAGGCGGAGAAGCGTCGTCATCAGCTATATAAGCAGAGTCTACTTCAACGGCTGCTCCTGTAGTTCTCTCTCCGATGACTCTTCAGCCAATGATTCTCCCAGTGACCCTCACATCATATAAACCGTACCGCCATGCAAACATCACAACTCCAAAACGTCCATTATCTGAGCCTAGTCAGCCACTCCCCAAGCGGTGCATCCTTGACGACCCACTGTTCAATGCAGCATTGGACAGAACCAGGACCTCGACACGCCAGGCAATGATGATGTTACGCCTGCTCTTGCTGTAGCAGGATTGATGTGAGTCAGTTATCTCTGTCGCGGACTTCTCTGATGGATGCTCACAAAGCATCACGTGAAATACTTGGAGCAAACGTACGACAAAACTTCCAACCATCAGTTTCACTTGTTGCCCACTTTGATGGAAAACTGCTGCCACATCTGGATGGGACAAAATGTGACTGTCTGCCAATCGTCGTATCCGGTTTGGATATTGAGAAATTGTTTGGCATCCCCATGCTGCCAGTGGGAACTGGAGCCCTGATGGGTGAGAAGGTGGTCGAGTTTGTGCATGAGTGGGCAGGTGTAGAGGAGCATCTGGCAGGTCTGTGCTTTGACACTACAGCAACGAATACTGGTATTCACACAGGAGCAATCACCATTGTCCAGCAGTCACTTAATCGGCTAGTTGCTTTTCTTGCATGCCGACACCATATGCTCGAGATCTGCGCCGCCGCCGTATTCGATGCGTTCTTCACATCAAAGGGACCTGGAATTGAGATGTTTGGTCGGCTGAAATCTCAATGGCATTTCATTGACAAATCAATATTTGATCCTCTTGATAGTGACGAAGGTGGTGATGTTGTCTGGATTCATCAGAGAAAATCTGGCTTGCATCTCGCCAAGCTGTTGTAATAAGCAATCTCCAACAGCATCTGGATGATGTCCAACCCCGTGAAGACTACAAAGAGTTAGCGCAACTCACACTTCAGTTACTTGGAGAAAAATCGGATGTGGGCACCGGCTTTTCTGCACCTGGGGCTTATCACAGAGCACGGTGGATGGCAAATTGCATCTATTGCCTGAAAATATTTGGATTTCGCCATCAGATTGTGCTCAGCAAGCATGAGATGAGTTCATTAAGGCGAATCTGTTTGTTCGTTGCTACGGTCTATATGAGTTTCTGGTTTGCAGCACCTCTAACGACAGCTGCTCCTACAAATGACTTGTTGATGCTACAACTGATCGAGAAATTCACTTCTGTTGACAAGAAAATAGCAGGTATCGCTGAAAAGAAAATGAGACTGCACTTGTGGTATCTCAGTGAAGATCTTGCTGCACTGCCTTTGTTCAGTGACGATGTCAGTGATGAAGACAAGGAAGCCATTGTCAGTGCTCTGCAGAAGGAACCACTCCCAGGAGACCTTCGCCGGCTTGCTCCAAATCGGATTCTACAGTTCAGGAACCTTTCAATTGCGCAGTTTGTCTCTCTCAACCTCTTTCAATCACTTCGTCTGCCACAAGAGTTCCTGTCTGTAGAAGTAAACACGTTGATTGAACGTGCTGACTACAATGCCGCACGCAAAACCGTTCGTGCACTGAAGGTTGTCAACGACTGCAGAACGTGCAGTCAGATTGGCTACTGACTTCAACTAAGTCCTCACCAAGAATGACGAGCAGCGCCAGCTTCTCTACCAGGTCGTCGAGCACCATCGGAAGCTTCTACCGACAAGTGCCACAAAGGAACAACTGATCCAAGCCCACAACAACTGACTTTACAGCTACAGGACATTTGTCTGGTGACTTACAACTAAATATAATGTTTTAGCGAAGTAACTAAAAGTTACATATGGCACAATAATTCACCGAGTCCAGTCGTGTGTTGCTATTTGAAGATGTTGTGTGGGAGACCACTTCCTTTTATTTAATTGTCCTGAAATTTTTACAGAGTCATTTTTTCATCAAACCGCAGCAAATAAGAGGGTGTGCAATTAAAAAAAAAAATAATAATTTGGGCCACCCTAGTGTACAGTATATATATAGGACGACGGTTGCACATGGCACTCCTCAACACATAATTCTGGTTGCAACCATACACATAGTTACATTACACGTCCTGATCAGCTTACTCATCTAGCTACACTTATTATTTTATTAAAATAATGTGAATTACGGTAAGTGATTTCAGTAGAAAGTATCTGTGTTTTTACCAAGGCAAGGGTAAGCCTACTATAAGTCTGATAATTGTAGAGACTTATCTGGTATGAGTTAAAATGGTACTTCCAGCTTTGTACACATTTATTTAGAGTCCAGTAAAGAGCGTAGAAATTACAACCAAGTATAATGAATGTCTTGAGCACAGCCAGGGAGTGCCGGATGGAGCGAGTAAGAGGTGCGTGTTGGTAGTGTCGATGTCCGAGGGCTTCCCTCCCTCCTCCTCGTGATTCTGGCTTCTTATCACTTCTTGTTGATCCTATACTTTATGCTGACAACTAGGCATTTGTCCTGTGACATACTTTGAGAGTGCAAGGTGTTCATGGGTCTCACGGTGAAACAGAGGAGGAAAGATAAACGTATAATTATATATACATTACAGATATATAATTATATATATATTACAGATATATAATTATATGTTTATAATGTTTCTAAAAATACACTGATTTTTTTTGTTAATTACATGCACCTATCCTGTATGGAAGTTATAATACGCGTGACACTTGTTTGATAATTAGGTGTAATTCACTAGTAATAGTTATGCAAGTTAATATATATGTTAGGAGTGATACTGACTGACATTGCTCGGGCCACTAATAATTTGTCCTCAAATTAGGCACATAAGAATTAGCTAGGGAATAACAAATGGTACACCTATCTAAAGGCTAAATATATATAGAAAATATAAACTATAAACTTCCCAAAGCATAATTCCTATCGCTAAAAGTGAGTAAACTCTGAGCTAAATACACAGAAAATATGGAAAACAATGAATTACATGATGTTCAACATCAAAGAAAATGACATGGCCGGGTAAAATTATATATATATATATATATATATGTGTCAGTACTAGTGTGGGTAATCCACAATGTGTAAAAATCACTGGCAATAATTTCAAGTGTTAAGTGTTTCAAGTGTATGTGTACTGTAGATGGTAGCTAGCAAACTCAACTGTCAGTGAAAGTAGCTGTGAAAATTACAGGGAAAAATTGAAGAACATAATTCAAGTAATGAATCGTAATCGTAAATTGTCAAGTAATCGTTAAAAAACCCCTGAATTGATCAGTAATGACGAAGCCGACTGACTGTAGAGCTGCGCTATGTGCATAGTATAAAAATTTATGTACCTACTATATCTATTCACTAAGCTGGTTTCCTGGGAGCGGCTCGAGCCTAGGCGAGTATGTACCGCCCGCCTGATTGGCTGATAGCCTCGGGCAGGGTGGCGTGGTGGTGGTACTTGCCTAGCCGCAACCCAAAACCCTTGCCTTGCCTCAGAAAAATTTTTCATATTTCTTGGCTTTACTCATCTCTTACACAAGATAGGCCTTTTTGTTTGCATCAGTAAATCAGGCAGTGATGTTCAACAACAACACGCCATTCAAAACTCAATACGGTATAAAATAAAGTCATGACTGACTATCACAAGATAGCGGACTTTTAGGTTTTCCAGTGCTTTGAAATGTTGTACTCCTCCCCGATATAACCAAGCTACCAGATAATATTATGAAAGCTGAGCCTACCATCGTGTTCCTAATACATTCTGCATATCATGAGCATAAAAAAAATACAGTAAGACGACACTAATATTAAGATCATTAAAGGAAAGTAAAAAAAGTGTATAAACATTATTTCTTGCTTATTTTGCTTCAACTCGCTCTAAACTCCATAAGTTTTGGTCACATTTAATTTTCAAGAACTGTTTCAAAATCCTTATACTTTTCCGCTTCCTGTGGTATGTAGCACGTACCAAAAGGAAGAGTAGGTGGTCAAAATGCTAAGAAAGTTAAAACTACTACTGCAACTGGCACAGTGAGGGAGCATTCTCCTATATAGGAGAGCTGTTTTCGGAGAGCTATCAAAGGTCCACCCGTCACGCACCAGTTTGAAAAGTTTAATTTTTCTTAGCCATTTTAAACACCTACTCTTTCATTATTGTGTCGTGCTTACATCCCACAGGAAGGGGAAAAGTATAAGGATTTGAAAAGTTCTTGAAAATTGAATGTGACCGAAACATAGGAGTTAGAGCGAGTTGAGCAAAATAAGCAAGAAATAATGTTTATATACTCCTTTTACTTTCCTTTAATTATCTTATATTAGTGAAGTCTTACTGAATTTTTTTAGCCATGATATGCACAATGTATTATAAAACCGATGTAGGCTCAGCTTTCATAACTATTATCTGTAGCTTGGTTATATCGGTAGGAGTAAAAATTTCAATGCACTGAAAACTAAAAGTCCGCCTACTCTTGTGAAGTCAGTCATGACTTTATTTTTTACCCTTTGAGGTATGAATGGCGTGTTGTTGTTTGAACATTCACTGCCTGATTTACTGATGCAAACAAAATGGCCTATTTTGTTAAGAATGGTAAAGCCAAGAAATATGAATATTTTTCTGAGGCAAACCCCAGGGTTTGGGTTGCGGCAGGCAAGTACCACCACCATCGCCACCCTGCCCGAGCATCAGGCCAATCAGCGACGTCCTTACAACTCGCCTAGCATCGAGCAGCTCCCAGCCCAGGAATCCAGCTTAGTGATGACTATAGTTATAGTACTGTGTCAGAAAAGAATGTAATGGACTTAGAAATAAGGAAAAATAGACAAGAACCTCTGCCTGATACAATCTGTGTGGGTGTATCATGTGGGTAACTGTGGTGACGTACCTAGTAATATGTAAATAAGTAATAGTCAAAATGGATAATTAACAAGTAGAGACATGTGGATACATATTAATGTGGCTGCAGTTTTGTGTGGTGGGCAAAATTATGTTTGCCAAACATCGTTCATAAATTAAAATATGCAAAGTTATTGTGAAAATAAATTGTCATCAGTAGAGTGATAACTGAATGGCAGAGAATGACTGATATTATTGCATTGGCGAACAATGTTATTGAAAATAAGTAATTTTTCTGAGGTCTGTATTAAGGGACAAGTAACATTCGTCACTTCTCTGCGAGTTTGAATTGTTAGTAAGTAATGATACAAGGGTTAGTTAGTTGCAAATAGGCAAACATGTGAGCAGAATGTTTTCAAAGAGATGTGGGGAACGTACTTTCACTAACATCATGCAGATGTGTAAAGAGTTATAGAGTAATGCTTGTCATCATATAGTACCTAGTTTAATATGTACTGAGTTACACAATCCTATCTTTCAAATAGTGATCGTGGTACAACAGGAAGAACGTATTTAAACATTCCCTTAGTGAATGTAATTCCATGTATGCATTTAATACATGGGTTAGTTTATGCAATGGTTATATTTCATGCGAGGAAATAATGTATTTCTACAATAAGTCGTAATAATTCCTTCAATTGAGGAAAAGTAAGTAATAATGTGATCAGCAACAATACGTGCAAATAATTCTTAATTGAGGAATGTAATAAATTATTATATATAATGCTATGCACTGTGGTGCAACTTAACTCTAATAAATAGTATTCTAATGTATAGTTATCTGTCTACATTAGTGTTTCTATCGTGCTAGAGTTACAGGTAAATGCAATTAATTATTTTCTATAGTTGGTCGAATATTTATGTAGCTCACCAAATTCGTAAAAATAAATGTAAAGTATTTCAAGAGCATATATAACATTGGCTTGGTGTGTTGTGTAGACATTTTCTAAAAATAGAACAACAACATTAAATTTAGAATACATGGTAATTTGTAAAATAATCAGGTGAACTGATATTAAAATGTAATATGGAATGGTAGGGAAAATGGTATGACACTACTGCTTTTCCGTGTGTGATCGCAATTTGTGACGATAATCAGTTGTAGCAGTGGTGTGTCATCATTAACTACAGGTGTGTCCTGTGTATCAAATTAGTGTTTGGTAAAGCATCACCTGTATCTAATCTTCTAGTTACTCGAAAAATTATTCGCGACCGTGTATGTAGTAAGACGTCTGTAGTAATCACGAAAAACAGAGAACATTACAGGAATCAGGTTCAGGAATCGAAACACTGAACCGTGACAGTGAGTGACAGTGCTGATGCCGCTCGGCACGCTAGTTAATGCATTTATGTCAAATCACTGGAGTTTGCACTGGTGCAGTAGTAAATGTGAACTCATAAAGTAGTAAAGTAGTAGTAAAGGTGCACTCATAAAGTAGTAAATCGGTAGTAAAGGTGCACTCGTAAGAGTTATGTCTCCAGGAATTGTGATATATGCATTACTGTTGTAAAAAAATAGTGTGGGAATAACGTGGTCTAAAATATGATATAAGTGTCCTGATGGTGTCTGAACAGATGTACTCATCGGAGCATCGTAATATAAACGTAAATGTATGTTAAAAATAGCACTAGTATAATATTTCTAACGTTGAAATGTCCGTGTATCAAATCACTTTTGTTAACTCTAAATATACCTGCTCACCTAAAACTGTAAAACAATTACTTAGCTGGTAGCTACTCGTATTGGTGTATGATAGTGAGATGCAGGTGAGTGATGGATTAAGACAGCATGGATGAGTGCCCGGATGATGGATGTACATTGTACAGTCACCGGAGATACACATTCTGTCAAGAAGAAATCTAAGAAAAAAAATAATAACATATACATACACATAAGAAATATGAATAAAATACTCAGACATTTGTGTGGTGGTGCACGCGCACAAGTCCGTAGCTGAGGAACGGCTGTAGTTGTAGGTAGTGACACTGTGTTAGGGTAGTGTCAAGTCAGCATCCCTGTGAGGGCGGAAGGGTGGTGGGCTGTGTCAGCGGAATGCTTCAGCGGCGGTGTTGTCTGGTTGCTGTGTTGCTGTGTTGCGCTGGCCATGACGAGATGATCTGTGTTGCTAGCGGAGTTGCTACGTTGTGCCATGACGAGATGCAGTATTGTAGACGTGTAGGTGGTGACAGGCCCCTGTAGAACGTTGATATCTTGACTGTGGAGAGATGCGAGACGTTTCTGTCTGTGGCAGCGCGGTGTCGGGTGGCTGGCGATGATGCGGTGACCTCATGACTGAAAAAATGCGCTGAGTTGCTTGAGTGAGGCTGCCTCTCTCTCCCTCTGTATTCGCTGCTTGTAGACTTGAAGATTCTCGTAGTTACTTGCTGGCTGTTGTGTTGCTCGTGGACTTGAAGCAATTATTGTAGAAGCAATTATTGTAGAGTGTGTTGCGGCTGGCTTGTGTTGCGTAGGGTACGGAGGTTGCCATGTTGATGGTCGTGGTTGTGGTTGTACTGGTATTGGCTGTGGTTGTTTGAAGAAGATCGGCGTATAATCTTGATAATCTTGGCAGAACGTAACAACCCCACGAGCAACTCAGCCAGCGACTACAAGTATTACTTCTACTACAATCAACAACTAAAGCAAATACAGAGAGTGAGAGAGAACGGACACACTCGTCTCTGCTTGATCAGCACATCCCACCGCTGCCACCATTTATATAAGTCTGATAATTGTAGAGACTTATCTGGTATGAGTTAAAATGGTACTTCCAGCTTTGTACACATTTATTTAGAGTCCAGTAAGGAGCGTAGAGATCACAACCAAGTATAATGAATGTCTTGAGCACAGCCAGGGAGTGCCGGATGGAGCGAGTAAGAGGTGCGTGTTGGTAGTGTCGATGTCCGAGGGCTTCCCTCCCTCCTCCTCGTGATTCTGGCTTCTTATCACTTCTTGTTGATCCTATACTTTATGCTGACAACTAGGCATTTGTCCTGTGACATACTTTGAGAGTGCAAGGTGTTCATGGGTCTCACGGTGAAACAGAGGAGGAAAGATAAACGTATAATTATATATACATTACATAGATAAAATTTAATTATATATATATTACATAGATTATAATTATATGTTTATAATGTTTTAAAAATACACTGATTCTTTTGATGTTAATTACATGCACCTATCCTGTATGAAAGTTATAATACGCGTGACACTTGTTTGATAATTAGGTGTAATTCACTAGAAATAGTTATGCAAGTTAATATATATGTTAGGAGTGATAACTGACTCACACTACCATCAATCATTAAAACCGCGCTAACAACGTCCTGTACACCACAGGTTTTAAAGGGTTCACTTTTTTATACTGGGCGTATAAGATGACCCCAATTTTTGTGGCTATTTTTAAGGTTAAAAGGTCGCCCTTATAAGCAGCCATATACGGTATACCTTGAAAAAGACATAAAGGCACAAAAACTTTTAAAGAACAGGGTGTCATACCAAGAAAGAGGAAAGTGGGGTAAATGCAGGCGAGAGCTGTCTGAAACCAAAACGGCCGTGGTTTTCACTGCAATAAGCGAGGAAAAGCTACATCTTCCACCACTTTCTAGGGGAAAATCGCTCGCTGCTTCCCCCCCACCTCAGTGTTAGCGCTTTTTCGCGACCGCTCTGGCCCTGTCTGGACTGGACTAGTCCGGGCGGCCCTGTTTTCGCGAGGCGGATTGGACCGGGCTGGAACGGGCTACACGGGGCCGGCCAGCGAGCAGGACCAGGTTGGACCAGTGGGGGGAGAACTGGCGCATGCGCACTGTCAGGGGGGAAGACGACCAGGACCCCTCGTGCTGCTGATAAGACATGAAACACCATGATGGCCAAACCATAAGACTAAAGTAATTTCCGAAAAATTACAACCTTCGCAATTTGCTGAAACAACATTTTGGGGAAATTAATGTACCGTCAACACACTATAGTGACCACTGCACTAATGTCACCAGGCGCCATATTTACGAATTTTAGCTCATACAACTTGTATGTGTCACTGAAGCATGTCCTAGCTAGTGTTATGAAAGTAATGTAAACTCTACTGTGCACGTGATGTGATCGTAGGATGCTAAAACTCATAAATTTCCCCCCTACGACTTAGTGCGTGGCGCTATAGTAAATTATTACGAAAAAATAAATTTAAATTTCAACATTCTTTTTTCATAGTCACCTCCCTTTTGATTTCCCCCTTGAGAGTAAATAAAAAAACCCCGTTTTTTAAAAATGTGTGTTTTTTCTGCCGGAGACCGCCCCTCATCCCCGCCAATAGGAAACGAATGGGGGGGCCAGTCCGTGTTTTTCGCGGCATCAGCCCACCGGAACGGTAAGGGACGGGGACCGGGGCGGTGAACGTGGAAAACGCGCTATGGGTAAGTGTTGGGGTTAGGTTAGGTATCTTGGTTAAGGTTGGGTTGGGTTTCTTTAAACTTATAAAAAGGTTGGTTAGGTTTCTTTAAAAGCCAAAAAGGTTGGTTTGTTTCTTTAAAAAACTAAAAGTTTGGGGTTTGTTTCTTAGAACCTAAAAGTTTAGGTTGGGTTTTCATTAAAACCTAAAGGGGCCCTTCCATTTGCGAATTTCTAAACCGTTCAGGGAAACCCCAAAAATTCAGGCTTCCTTTTCGCAAGAAAACCTGGGTCCGGGGCCCCGCGTAGTGACTCAGAAAACCCTGAACTTTCCTACCCACATCCTTTGGGGTGGGTAATTTTTTCAGTTCATCCATTCATAAAAAAGGAATGGCATGCAGAAAGTTAAAAACAGGGGAAGATTTAACAGTTTTTTTTAAACGAAGGAACGAATGGAAGGGCCATATGAAGCGATAAAAACAATGGTCACAAAAGAAGAAAAAAAGAAGGGCCCCCGCTTTTTATGTCGGTCACAAAAGAAGAAAAGAAGAAGGGCCCGCATCAAAACCAAACCCTTCCCGTCACAGACTGGGTGATATGGTAAAAATATCGCCATGCTTAATTTTTATCTTTTACCTCATACCTCACCAATACCCCCATCATATCTCCAAAAAAAAAGCCAGCAGTGGATGGGACTGGGACATAAAATTTTTCCCCTTATCCCTAGAATCGTCCTCATTGCGAAATAGCCCCCGACCGGGAGGGGAAAAAGCTCGAATCCTTCCTCTTTCCTTGCCATTTTTTTTTGTTTTTAAAAAAAAAACGGGTTTTTTTCATTTCCCTTTCTGACATGCGAACCCCAACCCCGAACCCGAACCAAACCCTGCGAAAAAACTGGTTCTGCACTTGGGGAAAAATGGAAGAGGCTAAGTTGGTTTAAGTTCTTAAACCCATAAGTGTGGTTTTTCATTAAAACCTATAAACCCTGACTAATTTCTTCGGCCCCAATTTTTTGTGTTTTTTTTAGGAGATTCTTTTTTTTTAATGGAAAGGAAATTTAAATTCGTTTTTCTTCTTTTTTTTTTCATGGGTTTGCGAAAATAAACTAACTCCATTAAAAAAAAGCCCCATTTTGGGCCCAGGAAAACTAGTGGGTGTCTCTGAAAAGCCCGCGAAATCCCGTCCATTATTACCAAGGGGTAAAGGGGTTGAAGGGGGGGGAGCCTTTGTTTTTAAAAATTTTACCGAACGGTTACAGATTAAAAAACACATCAAAAACTCCCCAAAAAAAAAAAGGAAAAATACTTTAAACTTCCTTCGGCTTTGACTAAAATGATACCACCTGTATTGTTGCTTTTTGTACTTCCATCTGTAAAGGTTCCACATGCGCTGGGCCCTTTGGGTTTAAACCCCACGGCCGCTATGAAATATGAGGTGCTAAAAAAAATTTTAAGCCCAGCCAAACCCACCCCCGACGCTTCCTCTAACTGAGCCCTAGTAACCCTTTACTACAGTAGATAAGTAGTCCCTGGTAAGGGAAAACGTAGTTTGCTGAATTATTTCATATGGATATGAAAGCTCTAAATTCTACCACATAACATTTTTGATATATTTTTCATATCAATATTGCATAATAAACTATAAGGGGAAAATATTGTTTTAATAAAAACTCAGCGGTTTTATTAGTGACGAGTGACGATGACGTCACGTAGGCGGAGGTTTAACGTTCCCTCGTTCCTTTATTCATGGCGGTCACGGGCACAGAGGGTTTTGGTGTGGTGATTGTCTTTACTGCTTTTTTTTAGGGGTGTAAAAAAGAAACCAAAAGGGCTTTGTGTTGCGCTACAAAATCCCTTTTTTAACGAAAAGGGTTTTTGCCTTGATAACCGCCCCAAATTTGGCTTTGGGCTTCCCGGAGGGGGCCCAAACCAAAAAGACAATTAACACCCCTCAAATCCGATTTTTTGCTTAAAATTTGGGAAAAGTTGAGGTTGCTGCCATTGCTTGTGCAAAATTTAAGCACTCTAGGGCAAAGGGTCTCCTTAAGGTCTCAAAAAATTTGGGATGACCTCGAAAAAGACCCAAAAGATCAAAATTCAATGTCCCTAAAATCTTTTTTTATAAAATTAGAGAGATGGTTTTAATTCTTTTTTTCTCATATATCTCTGAAACATTCTAGGTTTCAGAATTAACTACATCATAAATGAAAAAAGGGCACAAAAATTTTAACTTTGCCCTTTACCCCTTTCCTTGAATTCACTCGCGACAAAAAAAAATCATTTAGTCAAAAATTTAAGCTTGTATGTTTACTTCAAAAAACATAAAAAAATTTTTTTTTTCTGCAAGGGAAGCCGTACAGGTTCTCAAAGCGATTTTTTTTTTTTTTCATAAAAAATGTGTTTTTTCAAATTTCTTCCGAAAATTTTTTGGGTTTAATACTAATTACTAACCTAATTTAAGTCAAATGGTGAAAAGGTATGGTTTATCCCTGAAAAAACCACCGTAAGATATAAAGCTCTCTTCCCTTCCTAAAACTTATTATATTTTGGACTACAGGCAGTTTAAATGATTTGTAAAAAAATTTCCCTAAACTTGTGGCTTTTAGAAAAACTGGTTCTAAAGGGGAAATTAACTTTTAAAAAATTTGTCGATCTAACTTGTTTTAACTGAGTATGTCAAACAGGGCGGGTCACATTCAGCTGTCCAGGCGAATTCCTTTGATGTATCCTTTTGAAAACCCTTGTTGGATGGCAAATTCATCTATGTTTGCTCTTTGAAATTGAAGAAAATTTTGCAGGCTCCGGAACAGAAAACCCAATTCTTTCTCAAAACCACAAATTATGGTGGGGAAATTTTTTCAAATCTTTGACCCGCCCTTTTCCCAAAAATTTTATAAAGTTTAGGCACAGGGAAAGAGAGCTTTTATTTCTTACTGTTGTTTTTTTCTGGTCACAAAATACCTTTTTCACCTTTTTGACATTCACATTTGGTTAGTAATTAGCTACTTAAACCAAATATATCTGGAAGAAAATTAGAAAAACACATTATTTATGAAAAAAAAAAAAAAAGTCGGCTTTGAGAACCTGTACAGGCTTACCTATGTAGAAAAAAGACACAATTTTTTTGTTATTTTGAAGTAAACATACAAAGCTTCAATTTGACTAAATGATTTTTTTTGTCGCGAATGAACTTAAAGGTCACAGGTAAAGGTAAAAGTTCAAATTTTGTGCCCTTTTTTTTAGTTATTGATGTAAGTTAATCTGTAAACCTAAAAATGATTCAGACTCTACTGAGTAAAAAAGATTTTAAAAACCACCTCTCTAAGTTTATAATAAAAGATTTTAGGGACATTTGAGTTTGATCTTTTAGGTCATTTTCGAGGTCATGCCAAATTTTGATGACTCTTACAGGAGACCCGTTGACCCTAGAGTGCTCAAATTTTGCACAAGGCTATGGCAGCAACACTCATAACATGTGCCAATTTAAAAAAATCAGAGTTGGTGAGGTGTTACTCTCGGGCACCTGTCCTGGAATGCCCCTTTAATAGAAAATCCGTAGAAAATAGTTGTTGTCGTAACTACCACTTAATACGTTTGTTATACAAATCACCCCATCCCCTTTGCCTTTATAACATCGGTACCCGCCATTTGCCAGCCGTCCGGTGTACCTCAACTTTAAAGGTAAGTTGAAAGGACTATTTTCTCATATATACAGTGTTTAATGATGTGATTATGATGCTAGGGTACATTGAGGCTTTAAAAGTAGGGGGATAATTTTTGGGGATTTTCCTTGATGGCTAGCGATTTTTCCCCAGATTGCAACTTTTTTTTTTTTTTTTTTTATTCCCCTTTACTTTCTAAAGTCGTATCACACTAAGGTTAGGTTAGAAATTTGGGGGGGTTTAAAGTTGGGTTTTATGTTATTTTATTTTGGGGGTTTAGTGAGGTTAATTTTAGTTACTTTTAGGTTTATGGGGTCTTTCCAGCCAATGGCCCAATTTAGAAAAATCTGCCCCCTCACCACCTCAGATTTTGATAAAATTTGTATACAAGTTGGTTTTGGGCCAAAATGAACGTGTGAAAAATTTTAGCTCGAGGTGGTATAGTTCCTGAGATACTACCCCCTTTTTTCCCCCAAACAATGCCTGGGGAAGGGCCCCTTACACGAAGGCGTTTTTAGGGGGCCTTTACTCAGTGCTATGTCTTTGTAGGCTGAAAATAAAATACCCATCAAAATTTTCGAAAAGGATTTAAAAAATTAAAATTGGTTTTTGGGCCCTAGGGCTGTTTTTTGCAAAAAACGAGATTTAAAACGGGAAAAAAATTCCCGGTGACACTGACCTGTGTCACACTCATGACCCTATTTCCCCTGAACGGGGTGGTTGTAAAACCCCGAATTTTTTCCCCTGGAAGGCTATAATTTTTTAGTTGGGGGCCAAATAAGAAGGTTTTCGTCCAAATTTTCTCTGCTTTATCCTCAAAGTTGGCCTCTTTAAAAAATGCAAAAGCCATGTTTAGTCTCTATTTGCCCATCCCCATTTTGCCTTTTTTGCGGGGTTTTTGGAAAGAGCTTTCGGGAACTTAAACCCCAAAAATTTATTTTTTGGTGTCAACTCTTCTGGTTTTAAACGGGCCTTAATTTGCCCCCATTTGGTTTCAAAAATTGGGGTTTGGGTTTTGTTAAGTGTTGCTAAACCTTTAAAAACCCCAAAAAGGGGTGGACTTGAACCCTGGTTGGCCTGGGACCCTGGCCATCCAATTTGGGGTCTTTGGGAGCTGCACATATTGGTTTTATCCCCATCGCTAGGGGCCAGCCCGATAGTGGCAGGTCCCCAGGGGCCATCCCCCCCCTCTTTTCTCCAGTTGTGCATGCTGTTCCCTTTTGGGTTTTTTTTAAAAGGGTTCCAAAACCCTTTTGGGGGGCTTTCCCCCGGTTTCCAAGCCTTTTTGGGGGGTTTTTTTTGGGGGTTTTTTTTTTCCCCCGGTTTTCCCTTTGCTGAACTTTTCCCACCCGCAAACAATCTCAAAAATAATTTTTTCCAAGCTTACAGGGAAAAATGAAAAAACCCCCCCAACCCCGGGCAACTGAAGGGGGTAAGCCCCCCGGTGGGGGAAAGTTTGGTCTTCACCACAACCCCAAAAGGGCCCTTTTTGGGCAAAGGGAGAATTACGCTTAGAAAAAAGATTGGGTCTAAAGCCCCTTAAAATTGGAAAAGAAACCCCAAAAGGTTTTTGGGCTTAGAAGAAACCCCCAAAATCAAATACAGGAAAAAAAGGGGGTTTATGGCCCTTGGGGCGAACTATGGCCCCTAGGGGTGGGATCCAAATTCCCTTTTAAAAAAAAAGAATTGGTAGTGGCACAGTCACCATGGACCAACGCAGGATTACAAGTACCATCTTGGCTGGGTAGATTTGAATGTTGTCTGATGCAACACATTAACAAAAAACCCACCCTAATTTCTGAAAGGCCAAAAATGGGGCAAATTCAAGGCAGAATTTGACCCAGAAGCAGCTTAGACACCAAAAATATTTTTTGGTCTCTAAGGCTTCCTGACATGCTCTTTCCAACGATACCAAGCAAAAGAGGATCAGAAACTGGTGTGATGGTCAAATAGATGACTAACCATAGGGCATTTTTTGCATTTTTCAATCCGAGGCCAACTTTGATGAACTCTAATGCAGAGACAATTTGACAGAAAAACTTCTTATTTGGCCCACAAGCTAAAAAGTTATATGCCATTCCAGGGAAAAAATTCTGGTTTATACAACCACCATGTTCAGGAGATATAGGCTCATGAGTGTGACACAGGTCAGTGTCACCGGTAATTTTTTCCTGTTTTAAATCTCAGTTTGTGCAAAAACTAAGCCACCTAGGCCAAAACCAATTTAATTTTTGAAATCCTTGCGAAAATTTAGATGGGTATTGTCATTTTCAGCACTACAAAGCACATAGCCACTGAGTAAAGGCCTCCTAAAAACGCCTTCGTGTAAGGGCCGTTCCGCAGGCCATTGTTTGGGGGAAAAATGGGGGTACTGTATCTCAGGAACTATACCACCTAGAGCTAAAATTTTGCACACGTTCATTTTGGCCAAGTACCAACTTGTATACCGAATTTCATCAAAATCTGAGGTGGTGAGGTGGTGAGGTGGGGAGCATTGGACCACTTGGCATGGAATGACCCTATAGTTAGGTTAGGTTAGTTACTTTTAAGGGGTTATAGTTAGGTTAGGTTAGTTACTTTAAAGGGGTTATAGTGAGGTTAAGTTAGTAACTTTTAGGGGGTTATAGTGGTATCCGTTGATTCGGGCCGCCAGTTGAAACAGGCCGGCTATAGTAACATGCATACCCAGCAGACAGTATACTTTGTGGTTAAGGTTAGGTTAGGTATACTTTGTGGTTAAGGTTAGGTTAGGTTCGGGTAGGTATACTTTGTGGTTAAGGTTAGGTTAGGTTAGGTATACTTTGTGGTTAAGGTTAGGTTAGGTATACTTTGTGGTTTAGGTTAGGTTAGGTATACTTTGTGGTTAAGGTGGTTTGGTTAGGTGGGTTTCTTTTGGGTTAAAGGTTAGGTTACTTTGTGGTTAGGTTAAGGTTAGGGTTAGGTTAGGTATACTTTGTGGTTAGGTTAAGTTAGGTTAGGTATACTTTGTGGTTAAGGTTAGGTTAGGTTAGGTTAGGTATACTTTGTGGTTAAGGTTAGGTTAGGTATACTTTGTGGTTAAGGTTAGGTTAGGTATACTTTGTGGTTAAGGTTAGGTTAGGTTAGGTATACTTTGTGGTTAGGTTAGGTATACTTTGTGGTTAAGGTTAGGTTAGGTTAGGTATACTTTGTGGTTAAGGTTAGGTTAGGTATACTTTGTGGTTAAGGTTAGGTTAGGTATACTTTGTGGTTAAGGTTAGGTTAGGTATACTTGTGGTTTTAAAGGGTTTGGTTAGGTATACTTTGTGGTTTAAAGGGTTTGGTTAGGTATACTTTGTGGTTAAGGTTAGGTTAGGTTATAACTTTGTGTTTGGTTAGGTTAGGTTAGGTATACTTTGTGGTTAAGGTTAGTTAGGTATACTTGTGTTAAGGTAACACAACCTAACTAAGGTTAGGTTAGGTTAGGTATACTTTGTGGTTAAGGTTAGGTTAGGTTAGGTATACTTTGTGGTTAAGGTTAGGTTAGGTTAGGCTTGGATACTTTGTGGTTAAGGTTAGGTTAGGTATACTTTGTGGTTAAGGTTAGGTTAGGTTTTATTATAACCTATAAGTTATACATAATCATGCTTGGTATGCATTTAATATAGGCGGCCGATTCAACTGGTGGCCCGAATCAACTGTATTTGTTATAGTGAGGTTAGGTTAGTAACTTTTAGGGGTTATAGTGAGGTTAGATTAGCACCTTAGGGGGTCCATGGTGGGCGCAGCCCCTTCTGGCTAGAAAGGTTAGGTTTTTTTGACCTCCTATGACCAGCAAGCATGGTGGCCTTATGGAAAATTGGGTTTTATTGGGTGGGGAAGGGCAGACAGACTCTTTATTGCTCTCCCAAATGCCCAAAAATCTTACATATATCAATTTAAAGGGAAAAATTCCCTAGCAATGGGTTTGGGGAAAATCCCAATTTGGGGAATTTCCCCCTAGTTTTTTTACATTATGACTTTGATGTTTTTTTTTGTGGCCATAAATCCTTTTTTGCTTCCCCCCCCAAAAAACCCGATTCCCCGCCCATTTCCCCCGGGTTTTTTTGGGCTATAGGGGGAAAAAAAAAAAGATGGGGGTAAAGGGACTTTTTCCAAAATTTTTACCAAAAAAATTATTTCATCCACCAAAAAATTCGGTGTTATCGGGAAATTTTCCCCCACCAGTTTTAAAAGGCTGCGGGGACCCCCAAATTTCCCCGACATCAAGCTTGACAGTGGGGGATACTGACCCCTTATATAGTGAGCTTTTAACTAATACAAACATTCCCTTTCCCATGGTGATAGTCACGGCTCCCTGTTTCCCCACAGAGTCACCTCAACACAAAGGCGATAATCACTGGAACGAGAATCCCATGAAAACAACGCCCCATGCAAGAGACCCAACCCTGTATCACCCTCCCAATATCCTTGCTTTTTCCCGCCTGGCAGCCCTAAACACCCCGGGCATATTGATGCCCGGTTATATCTCCCCTTTGTTTTATTTTTTTTTCACCTCTGGCCTGGGTTGCGCTTTGTAAGCCGGGTTTTTTCCCTGTTTTTTCTTTCCCACACGGGGTACACAAGTTCCATATGGGGGGAAAAGGGTAGATGCCATCGACTGTCGATTGCGTAATTTTATCCTTTATTTCTTGAATCATCGAAATTTTATGGTTTTTCTACACCTAAAAAAGTTTCCCTAAACTTTTTAATACTTTTCTGATGATTTAAATTTTTACCACTTAGCCAAAATAGTAACTACATGAATTTATACTTTTTATCCTTATTTTTGTATCTGTTTTGGGGTTTATTAATCCTTTTACTTCTACCAGATCATTTTATAAAACTTATATATTTTTTCCTTGTACCTGATTCTTAACAAAATCGATATATAGCCTTAAAACCCCCTCCACAACCCCCACTCCCACCGTCGCCGCTTGCCCGCGGGGCTTGCCGCGGGGAAACGCCGTTGCCAGGGGTTTTGGGCCACACGAACGGTTTTTTTTCGGCGGGCGCGCGTTTGATGTCAAAATGGGGGTCATGTTTTCTGCAATCGTGTACTCTCACTCGAGATTATAAATAACCCAGGGGGTTTTAGAAAATGCCCCAAATATCATTTCATGCCATTTTCTGCATATCATAAGCAAGAAAAAAATACGAAAAACCTTTTTGGTATTTTAGAAAAAAATAGCAAAAAAAAAAAGTGTATAACATTTTTTTTTACTTTTTTGTCTTTAAATCGCTCAATTTCCCCACCATTTTTACCCTTTTAAATTTTTTATCAAAAAAATCGTAAACGCGATTACTTGGGGTTTTGGTGGGATACGGTACTAGCAATGCAAAATATCTAGATAGTGAAAACTGCCGATAACTTGAAGCGTGTTTGGCGTGACCCTGAGTGGGGCCCCTGCCCCCCAATATTTAAAAAGCTGAATGCGGGGGGCGCCCGACGGGGAAATTTTGCTCGTCGGATCATGTCCCCTGCCATTTGAGGCGAACACTTTAAAAGGCAGCGCCCACGGTGGTGGGGAGTGTGGAGGGGGGTTTATAGCATAAAGCGGCCCTCCCATGACGGGACCGCCAGTCCTGTCTAAGACCGACTAAATCAACTCGATTTATGGGCCCCCCATCTTAGTACCAGGGGGCCCTTGGTTTACCCAAACCCGCGGGAAATTTTCCCAAGGCTGACCCCAGATATCATTTAAGGGCCTACTTTAAAACCCTTTGCCCGGGCTGGCGATCGCCTGCCCATGTCCGCAGGCGAACGCCACCCCCCCGGAAAAACCTTATTTTAAACACTGGGTTACCCAACCCCGGCGAACGCCCGGGTTGGCGGACGTGAGTGTTCGCCCGCGCTAACCTTTTCCTATTCTCGCTCGACTCTGCGAAAAGCGCTTTAAATGCGGGAAAATTTAAGTTTTTTTTAAACCCCCCCTTTTTACAGTTTTTTTGGCCCCAACCCAAAACCTTTCCCCACGGGGAGTTTTTTGGG
>JACEEZ010001163.1:92791-100291 GCA_016584305.1 Chionoecetes opilio | reverse complement strand
GTTTTTCTAAACCTTAAAAAAGCCTTTGACACATTAGATCATGAAATATTGCTTCAAAAGTTATATCATTATGGAATAAGGGTAAAATACAATGAATGGCTCAAAGTTACCTAAGCAATATAATCCAATACACCGTTCTCAATAATGTAAAATCAGATGGTGTACCTACCTCAGTAGGAGTACCACAAGGTTCTATATTTGGTCCTCTATTATTTTTGCTCTACATTAATGACATAACTAATTCATCACAAGCTCTAAAAATTCACAATTTTTGCAGATGATACTTATATAACCCACACCGCACAAAAAAAAGACTCTCTCTCTAATTAATACCATAAACACAGAAATTGAGTCTTTATTATCTTGGTTAACAACAAATATTTATCAATAAACATAAAGAAAACTAAATACCTTATATTTGCTGGGAATAAAGATTTTGGTGTGGAATAAAGATATATATATATATATAGTATATATATATATATTATATATATATATATATATATATATATATATTATATATATATATATATATATATATATATTATATATATATATATATATATATATAATATATATATGGAGGCAATACTTTCTCCATGAGGGAATCGAGATCTTATAATGAGATATAAACCAGCGCGGGTAGAAACATCTTGATTGTTTATTTGAACGTTTCGGCTATACATAAGCCATCATCAGCCTAAAATCGGATACAAACTGTTTTTTGTTAAAAATGAAAATATACATGTTATAAAATTATTTGCCACATTTAAAATGCCTAACCTAAAATAAAATAAAAAATAAGAATAAAAAATTATAAAACAGTAATAAAAATACTACACCTACCAATCAACATCGCAGTGGAGTGTGGGATTCCACATGGTCTAAAAGCACACGAGCGGGGTTGAGGTGCCCTGTGCGCAGAGGGACGTTTGTGGTGGTGGGTGAGGAGGCTCTCACATATCCACCGGGTGGAGTCGTGGGAGCTTGTGTGTAATATATTAAGTCTTGGTTTGTTATTGGGTGGCCTGAGGCTTCGGAATGATCCCGAATGGCTGAAAATGGTGGTTTGGACACGGGTTTGCCAGTCCTGTGAGACAGTCCGATGCTCCGCGACCTAGTGGTGAGGTGGCGTTTGGTCGGGCCCAATATAAGCAGCGTTACAGGTACGCACTTATGGTGGTGTACCAATTTAAGTGCAGTAGCTGTAACGCTGCTTATTTTGGGCAGACCAAACGCCACCTCACCACTAGGATCGCGGAGCATCGGGGGACGTCTCAAGGACTGGAAAAACCCGGTCCAAACCACCATTTTAAGCCATTCGGGGTCATTCCGAAGCCTCAGGCGACCAATAACAAACCAAGACTTTAATATATTACACACAAGCTCCCACGACTCCACCCGGTGGATATGTGAGAGCCTCCTCACCCACCACCAAAAACCGTCCCTCTGCGCACAGGGCCCCTCAACCCCGCTCTTGTGCTTTGTAGACCATGTGGGAGTCCCACACTCCACTGCGATGGTTTATTGGTAGGTGTAGTATTTTTATTACTGTTTTATAATTTTTATTCTTATTTTATTTATTTTAGGTTAGGCATTTTAAATGTTCAAATAATTTTATAAAATTTGGTTCATTTTAACAAAAAAAAAGGTATCCGATTTTAGGTGATGAGGCTTATTATAGCCGAAACGTTCAATTTAAACAATCAAGATGTTTCACCCGCGCTGGTTTTTAACTTCATTATATATAAATATGGAGGGGTATATATATTTATATATATTATATATTTATATATTTTAAAATTATATATATATATATTATATTTTAAATATATATATATATTAAATTTAGATAATAAATTATAAATATCTATATATTATAAAAAATAAAAAAATTATATTATATAATATTAATAAATATTAAATAAATAATAAATATATATTAATAATATATATATAATTTTATATATATATTATAAAAAAAAATATATATATATAATTATATCTATTATATATTTAGGTATATATAATTATATATATTAAAATATAAAAATAATATATATATTTTTTTATATATAATATATATAATATAGATATATATATATATATATATATAGTATAAATATATTATATATTATAATATTTTAATATATTTATATATATTATATATTATTTATTTATTATTTTATATATTATTTTTTATATTTGTTTATATATTTTATATATATATATTTATATTTATATATATATATTTATATATTTATATAAAATTTATTTAATATATATGATATATATTTTATATATTTATATACTTTTAAATTATTTTAATATATATATATATTATATATATATTTATTTACATATATGTATATATATATTTTATATATATATATAATATATATATAGATATATATATATTTATATATATATAATATATTAATATATATATATATATATATATATATATTATATATAATATATATATATATATTATATATATATATATATAATATATTATTTTTATATGGCCAAAGTCTGTAGAGCCATAGATGGCTCCTTAGCAGACATAATTTGGATATAATCTAAGCTACTGACGATACTTTACAATGTATATAGTTATATATAATTATATACAAACAATTAATTACCTATTACATCCTTAACAACAGAAAAACAAATGTATATAACAGATAACACCTAATGAAACACCTAACACCTAAGATGTAACACCTAACACCTAGTAATACACAATTAGTAAATACATATATGACACACAACACACACACATACACAGAGTACACATAAATAAATCCACATACATGTAAGCGATCACAAACATGTATACATATACGTACATGAACGCATACATCGCATAGATACTCCCACACGTTTAACCTGCATACCTTCATACATGCACATGTACATACATACAAACAAAGATACATACATACATACATTACACGTACAATTATCATTGTAAAGAAAACAGTAGGTTCTTTAGTTGTTTTTTAAAAGAATATAGATTTGTTATACATTTGAGGGTGTCTGGCAGCGAGTTCCACAGTTTGGGTCCGGCACACAGTATGCTGTTATGGAATAGAGTGGTGCGTGCTTGAGGGCTAACCAGGTTGATAGGGTTTGACCTTGTGCTGTATGTATGTTGAGTGCGAAAGAAAATTGGACAATTAGGAAGTTGTATGTGCAGTAATTTAAATATTGATAACAACATAAAATATTTAATTAATGACCGAAAAGTTAGCAAATGAAAATTTGAAAATAGTTCTGCTGTGTGATCATATTTACCTTTAGGACACATAGTCCTTATAACTCTTTTTTGAGTAACCAAGACATCATTTAAGTAGGAAGACCAGGTACATCCCCACACAGATAGTTAATATATAATATGAGGGTAGCATAAGGTGTAATACACATTTAAGAGTGCTTTATGTGTCAACTGATTTCTCACTCTATATAATATCCCACATACTTTTGATAATTTCATATTTAGAGAGACAGGAGAGAGAGAGAGAGAGAAGAGAGAGAGAGAGAGGAGAGAGACGAGAGGAGAGAGAGAGAGAGAGAGAGGAGAGAGAGAAGGAGAGGAAGAGAGAGAGAGAGATGAGGAGAGAGAGAGAGAGAGAGAGGAGAGAGAGAGACGAGAGAGAGAGAGAGAGAGAGAGAGAGAGAGAGAGAGAGAGAGCCCTTACTTGCCCTTAAGATAGGTAGCACACGACAGTGCCCCTTTGGGCTTATTGTAATTTTGTATGTTTAAATAAAAATAAGAGAAAGAAACAGAGAGAGAAAGAGAGAGAGAAAAAGAAATGAGATAATATACATGGATCCAATGCAGATAATAAGCACGTACCAGTAGCGAGGTTGTCACAAATTCCCACAACTGGGAATCGAACGCGGCTCCCCTCTACACACATAAAACTTTGATTAACTGGAAGACAAATTCCTGGGAAATGTCCAAACACATGGGGCAGCACCACTCGAGTACACCTCAGGCCCTGTATGGCACTACACAGTCAATACACGTGTAATATAACACATAGCTAATCAATAAACCATCAGCAAGGGGTCAAACACTCACTCAGCATGTCAGTGGGTCAGGCGGGTTGGTCAGTGGAAATCCTGGGACAACTTTCCACACTTTGTTCAGCACCTGAGGACAATGAAAATGACGAAGTATCAGCTAAAGGATCTTGAGCTGATTCTTAACACTTACTGCCTTAACTTATCGACCTTTTAAACTTTCGGTGTGATTATCATCTGTTTCAATAAATAAATATATAAAATAGAGGGAGAGGATCAAAGGTTTCACGTTAGGACAGGCCTGGTGGGGCGGGGCGGGGCGGGGCGGGGCGGGGCGTGGCGGGGCGTGGCGGGGCTGCGGGGCGGGGGGGGGGGGCGGCGGGGCGAGGCGGCAGGGAAGGGAGGGAGGGGTGAGCGGCTGCTGCTTCCCCGTCACGCCCGCCACCCTCACGCCCACGCTCCCAGCCCGGGAGTTAAGCACAAGCACGAGTACTGGGGCGGATCCATTGAGCTATCACTAGGCACATTCTATATTACTCTGTTCAAAAACGCTAGAGCCACATGCCCCTCCCACCAAGGTGGGAGGGGCATGAGAGAGGCATGGGAGAGGCAGGGCCGACATGCCCTGGTTCCCTCTTGATTGGGTGATGGCATTCTGGGGTGTGATGGAAGGTTTGGCGTTAAAATGTACACTAAATAAACACTTCCCCCCCTCACTCTTAGGCATCGGTCTACCCTCCCACATGCCCCTGTTAATCGCTTGTGTCCTTGACCCACGTCAAACTCTCTCACACACACACACACACACACACACACACACACACACACACACGTACGGCCACAAAAAAAGTTACATAAACAACAGAAAAATCAATATTATATATCTCTCTACTTAATGACCTCGCTCACCTAATTATTCGGCATTTTTAAAGCTTATGATGCAATTATGACATCAGGAAAAGGAGGAATGAGAAACATCATTGAATCATTGTTGTATTTTGTTTCTCTCTCTCTCTCTCTCTCTCTCTCTCTCTCTCTCTCTCTCTCTCTCTCTCTCTCTCTCTCTCTCTCTCTCTCTCTCTCTCTCTCTCTCTCTCTCTCTCTCTCTCTCTCTCTCTCTCTCTCTCTCTCTCTCTCTCTCTCTCTCTCTCTCTCTCTCTCTCTCTCTCTCTCTCTCTCTCTCTCTCTCTCTCTCTCTTTCCATCTTTCCCGTCTTTTCCCCTGTGACCTGTCATATCACCTTAAGGCAAGGCCTGGTAGGAAGCCTCAGGCCTGCGGTCATTAGGGGTAGCGGGACCGGTTAGGTTAAGGGTTTGCTTGTTTGACCTCTAAAAGGTTCTTGCGCCGTCAGATGACCCTTTTCACCTATTCCCTCACTCAGAATTTTACAAACCTTTATATTTCCTTCTCAATATTTCGTCTTCATGAAGAGTATCTGGCATACTTTTATGTCCATGTGATAATACATTTACTAACGATGGTGAATTGAGGATTTTCATGCACTCAAAGCAAATATATGGTGTGTTATTAAAGAAACAACGAAGGACTGTAGGATGCCCGCTTTCCACTGAATTCCGTCAACCAATAAGAGGTCATAGCGAAGCTGGCCTGACAAGCTCCACCTCGGGGGAGGAGTATCTGGCTCTAACGTTCTTGAAGAGGCTTATAATAACTATACGCTAATGCAAATAATATAAAGAAAAATACTAATACATTGATATACACATACATATAAAAAAGTTATACTAATATATAACATCTTATAATTTTATTATACAAATGTTTAGTCATTATTTTTATTGCATGTTTTTATTGCGTTGGTTCCGCTTGCAGGCAAACATTTACGCCCGATTTGAAGGCGTGCAGGGAAGTGGTGAGGTGCAGGTTGGTTTGGCGCACTAAGGTGTTCCACAATCGACCATAGCGCGGTGGGAAGGATCGGAGATTATGTTCCATCATCGCGAAGAGCACTGTCACCTGATGGTCGATATTGTGGGCCGCACGAGTAGCATGGGAGGGCAGTGCCCGTGGGTTGAGGCGCAGCGCTGCCAGTTGTAGGATTTGCATCCTGTGAGCCTTGTACATGACGCACATGCCTGCCACGTCACGCCACTGCAGGAGAGATTGAAGGATCTGTGCAGCAGCCTTAGGGGCTTTCAGCCGGGCCAGCCACTGGGCTCTGGCTTGAACACGGTCAAGGAGGCCGAGGTATGACGTGAGTCAGGAGGACCATGCGAGAGGAGAGTATTTCATTAGAGAGCGGACTTGTAGAGTGTGCCGACTCCCTGAGCGTCCAGGAGGTGCGCGACGCGTCGGATGCAGCACAGTTTCCAGGCAGCATCCTGGCGACCTTAGTGACGTGGCTGGTGAATGTGAGGCCTGAGTCGAACTAAACCCCTAGAATGTTGACTGACTCCTGAAGGTGCATTTTTCTGCCTTCCAGGAGATTGGCGTGTTGGTCCCAGTTGACTGCATCTTGCCTGCGGGAGATGAGGACGGCTCGGGTCTCGTCTGGTGCAAAGGTGACTTGCTATCTCTTGGCCCAGGAGGCGATGCTCTGCAGTGCCTGGTTAATGTGCATGACTGTGTTGTGGTGGTCACTCCTCTCACCGGTGAATGTGAGAGTACAGTCGTCTGCGTACGCTCTTGCCTCAGGAATCAGCTGCAGGATATCATTGACGTAAACGTTCCATAGTAATGGCCCGATTACACTTCCTTGAGGGACACTGGCTTTGATAGGATTTTCAGAGAAGGTGTGACCATTCACCACCACGCGTAGAGTTCTTTCGTGGAGGAAGTCTTGGAGAAGGTGTAACAGGTCACCGCAGATCCCCAGGCTTCTCAGCTTGGTAGTAATGCCCTGATGCCACACCCTATCAAAGGCACCGGCGAAGTCAAGGGCGACGACGAAGGTGTCTTCGCCCCGATCTAGGGAGTGGTTCCAGGCTGCTGAGTGCAGGAGAAGGAGGTCTGTTCTGGATATCTCCCCTGTCGGAAGCCAAATTACCGTAAATTTAGTAAGCGGTGAGCGTCAAAAGATGTAGTGATTTTGGAGGCAATGATGGACTCAAGAACTTTCCCAACAACGGAGAGGAGGGAAATGGGGCGGTAGTTTTGAGGATCGCCTCTGCTCTTCTTTTTGTGGATAGCACAGATTCTCGCCACTCTCTCTCTCCTTCTCTTTCTCTCTCTCTCTCTCTCTCTCTCTCTCTCTCTCTCTCTCTCTCTCTCTCTCTCTCTCTCTCTCTCTCTCTCTCTCTCTTTTCTCTCTCTCTCTCTCTCTCTCTCTCTCTCTCTCTCTCTCTCTCTCTCTCTCTCTCTCTCTCTCTCTCTCTCTCTCTCTCTCTCTCTCTCTCTCTCTCTCAGAAGCGTGTCAGCCTCTCTTTAATTTGGTCCTGTAATAATAGCGGACAGTAAATATTCTTCCCTTCCTTTTTTCCTACGTTTTTATTTGCATGGCCTCTT
>JACEEZ010001163.1:80291-90291 GCA_016584305.1 Chionoecetes opilio | reverse complement strand
CTCAGTCTGTATGTCACCACACCTACATAGCCTTTCCTCAAGGGGCAGGCGGCCTCTGCCTCGCCTGTTCCATCTACCCGTTTCAGACGCTAGTGAATGGCCACTGCTACGGAACTGTGTGAAAGATAACCTATGAATTTCATTTAATACATTTCCTTCTGTATATACCTCATGAACTTCCATTTCCGGGTTGATACATTTGTAAGTTAATCTTCTAGATGAATCACTTTGTCCTATACCGTCAATTACATTTAACATTGCTTCACTTAACGGTGTTACATCCTCATTTACAAAGTTCCTAACTAATCTACTTGTACATGTTCCTGAATTTTGAACTAAATTTATTACAAAAGCAAGTGGGTCATCATTATACTGGGATCTCTCATGCCACTCAGTACGGAAAAATTTATGTTGTCTATATTTCACTAAGTCTTGTAAAGTGGGGTAGCCTGATTCCATATAACAAACATCGTTACACGTAGAATTCCTAACCCCTAGTAGTTTTTTCAAGCACCAGTTGTAAAGCTTCACCATGGGTTTCAGGTCTGCTCCTATCCACGATTCACATCCATAAATCAATGAAGACATCAGTGCTGCGTCAAAGACTCGTTTTTTCACCATAAAGGGGACATCATTATTTTTATTTACAAAGGAGACAAATTTTAAGACATGGGACATCTTGTTTTTAGCGTGAGCTGTGACGGCGGATGACACTGAACCATCACTCGTGGACGGCGAGCCAAGGTACACATACATCTGGCAGTGCTCCACCACTAACCCGTTCACCACCAACACCTCCGAATCACCAACACCGCCATTTATCACAATAAATTTGGTCTTTGATTGGTTGATTTTCATACCATATTCTGTACAATAATTTTGAAGCAAAGACATCTTTTTCAGCATGTTACATCTCGTTGTTGAAAGTAAGACTGTGTCATCCATAAGTACAAGAATATGAAGCCATTGTAGAAACCCGTCTAGTTCACAACCACCTTTAATAATCTTTATTAACTCGTCTACAAACAAAATAAATAGCAAACCTGAAGTAGGTGATCCCTGTCTTACTCCCATCGTAATTAGTATTACGGTTGTTCCAAGCAAGCTCTCTGTCTGGGTATAAATGGCAACCAAAGCACCCAATATAATTGATCCACAACCTAAGCGTAGTAAAACTCTAAACAACGTATGTCTGGGAACTCTATCATATGCTTGTGAGAAATCTATAAATGTTACAAATAGTTTCAGCTTCTTCCTCCTTGCCATGTCGCACAATAATCTTAATGTAACTATATGTTCTATACAACTTCTTTTCTCCTGACTGCCCGCCTGCTCCCGGTGAGGTCTAAACTACTGCTTCAGCCGCGAGTGTAAAACCATGTCATATATCTTAGCCATGCTATTCATCACACTTATTCCTCTGTAGTTCTTAGCCTCTTTCCTATCTCCCTTCTTAAAAAGTGTAACTAGTTTAGCTCTTGACCATTCTACTGGATAGGTACCTTGCATGAATATAACATTAAAAATGCTTGCCAAAACAGTTATCCATTGAGCAGACATCATCTTAAATATCCCAGGAGGGACACCGTCGGGGCCCACATGCCTTGTCTGATTTCAGCTTTCTTACCTGTTGTTGTACTTCACTTGATGTAATCGGGTCATCTAAAATAGGTATGTTAACATTAGAGTTGAATTCGTAACCAGTGAGCTCTGTGTTAGGTGAATAGAAATTGCTTGCATAGAAATACTTAAATTCCTCATCTGAGGGCCGACAATCAGGTTTAACGTCACTGCTATATTCACCTTTCCAGTTTATAGCTCTCCATAACTTCAAGTCATCTTTATTTTCAAGCAATCTCTCCCACCTGTCTGAGGTAGGCTCTCCATACACTGCCTGAGGTTCCCGCCTGCTTCGATACACACAGTCATACAAGTTGTCCGAAACTTTTCACACACACACATACACACACACACACACACACACACACACCACACACACACACACACACACACACACAAACACACACACATATGCACACACACACACACTGGACAATAAACAAACAGATACAAACGTTCACGGACACACTCGATGTAAACGTCCGTCGCTGCCAACGTTTTTCAGCCGTGTAATGTTGACCAGTTGTGTGTGGTGTGTGTGTGTGTGTGTGTGTGTGTGTGTGTGTGTGTGTGTGTGTGTGTGTGTGTGTGTGTGTGTGTGTGTGTGTGTGCCTGTGTGTGTGTGTGTGTATGTGTGTGTGTGTGTCTGTGTGTGTGTGTGTGTGACTGTGTGTGTGTGACTGTGTGTGTGTGACTGTGTGTGTGTGACTGTGTGTTGTGTGTGTGTGTGGTGTGTGTGGGGTGTTGTGTTGTGGTGTGTGTGTGTGAATTGAATTTAATTGAATTGAATTTAATTGAATTTATTTGGGTAAGCTCAGACTTTATAAAAAAGTATGGAGCACAGCTCCCAGAGGATTGAACAAATTTAAATCATATAAATATAATGTTACATAACTAAGCAAAAAATAGAAAAAAAAAAAACAAAAAAAACAGGTATCAGAAAAAAATTATTGGGAAAATACTAATGACTAACTCTACATAATACTCATCTAAACATACTTAGCACTGACCTCAAAAATATAGATAAACTCTTAATTAATTTTACATTGGTGTTTTGCATCAACGAAATATATTTGAAATTTGTTGGCCTATATGTATAATAATTTGGTATATACATGTCACGTAACCTCACAATTTCAGGGTTATTACATTTAAAAAGGACATGAAACTCATCTCCTACAACCCCAGCGTCACACTTGTTACATATCCGATCTTCTCTATTTACACCTTCATATCTACCAGCATTTACAGGCACTCTGTTATTACTAGTTCTTAATCTAGTCACCATGATTCGGCTGCTCTTCTGTAAATGTACCATTCCATGCCATAATCTAGCTTAAACAGCTTGTAGTTGCTACATAAAGATTTTGTTACTAAGTTGCCATGCCAAGTTGCAATCCACTGGTCTTTCAATCTCAATTCCACAGCCTTTTTAACCCATGTTGTGTTAGGGACATCTTGCAACAACCACATACCTGACATACCACATTCATTAAAAATATTTTTGATACAGGCTAACCATGGAGAGGTATAAATCCCTAACCTATCCAACTGCAATAAGCATTGATACATTATATAGCTATATTTTGTATCTTTTCCTGAAACTAGCTTAGACCAATATCCTATCATTCTGCTCTTTATATGTATGCCAAGTGGAAATACTCCAAGTTCGCCATATACCATGTCATTACTAGAATTTTTATGAACTCCTAGTAACTGTTTTAAGAATTTCAGATGCAATGTTTCTAACTCTCTAATGATATTATATCCCCAGATCTCAGATGCATAAGTCATTATAGGTAGTACCATGATATTAAAAAGTTCAATCTGCATGTCAACTGGCAAGTCAAACTTCCTACACTTACCTATCAATGAGTATATGGCTCTTGTTGCCTGTTCTTTAAGATCCAGCTCACCTTTACGAAACCTTCCATTGTAATTAAATAACACACCAAGATACTTATAATCCTCTACAATCTCAATGTTTTCACCACCAAATTCAAATGCATAATTATCTAGGTTAGCTTTTCCCCTACTAAACAGGACTATTTTTGTTTTGTCACAGTTAAGCTTCAATTTCCATTCATTACAATACAAATTCAGAGCAATCAGTGCCTGCTTCATTCCTTCCACACTGTCACAAAATATGATTGTATCATCTGCATACATTAGAACAAGAAGTTTTAGATATGAATTTAAGAAATCATCACCAAAATTTACATAATTACAATTATATTCAAGTAATTTACTTTCAAGATCATTAATATAAAAGGCAAAAAGCAAAGGTGACAAATGTTCGCCTTGCCTCACCCCTACATTACATACAAAGGTATCTGATTTCTGTTGGTTAAGCATGACACAAGACCTGATGTTATTGTACATATTTCTGATTACATTAAATACTTTTCCATTCACTTTTTCCCTCACTAGCTTATACCACAAACCTTCACGCCACACCATATCAAAAGCTTTCTTATAGTCCACAAATAGGCATAAAAGCTTCCTTTTCTTCCAGCTAAAGAGATCCATTACACACTTCAGCAAAAATATGTGATCCAAAGTGGAGTATCCATGCCTAAGGCCTGCTTGTGTTTCATTGATAATTAACAAACTATTTGAGTATTCATTAAGTCTCTCATTGAGTATAGAGGTGAACAGCTTCCCCATGCAGCTAAGCAAAGTGATCCCTCGGTAATTATTAACATCCTGAATGTCACCTGTATTCTTGTAAAGTGGCACTATCATACCAACCAACCACTCAGATGGCATAACACCAGTATCAAGTATTTCATTAAACATTTTAACATATAGGGGGCACAAAATATGCTGAGTACTGTTGATGTATTCATTTACTATAATGTCAGATGCTGGGGATTTTTTTATTTTTTATTTCTTAATACTTCTAACCACATCTTCCTTAGTTATAGGATCATTAAGTAATGGTGAGTGTTCAGTATTCATATTATCATAATCATTTATAAAATTTACTTCCTCATTATCGTGTGTGTGTGTGTGTGAGTGTGTGTGTGTGTGTGTTTACCTATTTTTGTATTTTACAGGGCTTGAGCTAAGCTCGTATGGCCCCGTCTCCATATCAACATCTTTTTATTATTCATCCTTAGCGCTTAGTGTTGGCAGAGGCCACTACCCCGGGAGACGGATCACAAACCCCTGGTTAACACCCGGTACTCATTCACTGCTGGGTGGACAGGGGCTCGGATTTTAAGAAGACCGCCCGTCTGTCTTCGCTCCGCCCGTGAATTAAACCCGGGACTTCTCGGTTGCGAGCCGAGCGTGTGTGTGTGTGTGTGTGTGTGTGTGTATGTGTGTGTGTGTGTGTGTGTGTGTGCTGGCCAGGTATCCGCGGGCGGTTAATGAGCGGTGCGTGACAGACAGGTGGCGGCGCGTGTTACCTTTGGGGGCCGCGAAGATTAGATCGCGTCAGTGTGTGGGCCGGAATGAGATTACTGATTTATTCAGATATGATGGAGTTGTATTTCACTGTCTGTCTGTCTGTCTGTCTGTGTGTGTGTCTTTTTGTATGTCTCTGTCTGTGTATGTCTTTTAGTCTGTCTGTCTGTGTGTGTGTCTTTTTGTATGTCCTGTCTGTGTATGTCTTTTAGTCTGTCTGTCTGTGTGTGTGTCTTTTTGTATGTCTCTGTCTGTGTATGTCTTTTAGTCTGTCTCTCTGTCTCTCTGTATGTCTGTCTCTGTCTGTCTGTCTGTGTCCGGCTCTTTCTCTTTTTTCACTTCTTTCTCTTTCTTCTTCTCTCTCTTCTCTCTCTCTCTCTCCTCTCTTCTCTTCTCTCTCTCTCTCTCTCTCTCTCTCTCTCTCTCGTCTCTCTCTCTCTCTCTCTCTCTCTCTCTCTCTCTCTCTCTCTCTCTCTCTCTCTCTCTTCTCTCTCTCTCTCTCTCTCTCTCTCTCTCTCTCTCTCTCTCTCTCTCTCTCTCTCTCTCTCTCTCTCTCTCTCTCTCTCTCTCTCTCTCTCTCTCTCTCTCTCTCTCTCTCTCTCTCTCTCTCTCTCTCTCTCTCTCTCTCTCATACAAAGTGGTACCCATGAAATTATAATACGACGATGATAATAAAAATTACATTAACAATATGGCTAATATTAATAATAATATATATATAATAGTAATAATGATGATAATTTACAAAATTTTAGTATATGAGACCCATGCAGAAGATTAGTTAGTTTAATACTATAGTCTAAAGCACCACCACTCACCACCGCTCTTCCCGCTTGCCCTATCACACAAGAGGAACAAAACTCACACAACTATATTTCGCACTTTTATTTTATTCACAGAGGCTTTTCAACTAAATTTCGCACTTTTACTTTATTCACAGAGGTTTTTCAACTATATTTCGCACTTCTTCTTTTTTATTCACAGAGGCTTTTCAACCATATTCCGCACTTTTTTTAATTCATAAAGGCTTTTTAACTATATTTCGCAATTTTCGTCTATTCACCGAGGTGATGGGACTAGCTATACACAGCCCCAGGGGGAGCGCCGTGGCCTCCTCCTATTTACTTAATTCACTCACTTGTTCTCTTGCGATCCTAAAAGCCCCCCTTGAGGTGTTCTTTTGTCTCGCCTCCGCTGTGCCTGCAGAGTCTGGGATAAATAGTTCAGAAACGACCCTTGGCTCTTTTGCGCTGCATAGCCAGGCTTAAGGGAGCCTTTCCACTGTGCCAGCAGGTATTCGATTTTTTCAGTATAACTTTTTTATTTCTTTTTTGATTAACTTCTATTTTTTATGTTTGATGCGCATATATATATTATATATATATATATATATATATATATATATATATATATATATATATATATATATATCAATGCTATGTACCAGGTTCTCAAGGAAATCGCATAAAAATTACAAGCTACAAAACATTTTTTTGAAAGTTTTCAAAGTTTTATAAAATATTGTAATAGCTAACAATTCTAAAGGAGTAAAACGTTTTCCTATCAACCTCAAAATCAAGACATCTGAGTAAATAATTGTGAAAGATCATAATTGTGTAAAATAAATAATAAGCATGGGCAAAAATAATGAAAATGAAGGAGAAAATTTTGTGAAAATAGGCACTCTTAAAATATTCGTCAAAAATTACACATTATCTCTAGGTAAAAACTATCTAAAAGATTTGTAGAGAGTTACATCACAATCAGTATGCAACAAGAAATATTAATTTTGGTAGAAGCAATTCAGATTTATTAGACTTCAAATGTGAAAAAATTTAGTTGTGGGAAAACGTGATCAAAGTTATAAATAGCTGTATCTACAATAATGCAATGTTAAAAACTATAAAAATTTGCTTGAATATATTTATGACATACCTGATACGTATTCTGAAGTAAAGGGTCAACCAGAGGTCACCAGAGGTCAGTCAGTGGTCACTTGGGGTCAGCCTGAGGTCACTTGAATTGAAGCTAAAATTCCTTTTCCATCAATAACTTCCGCGTTTTACTTACGAGAGGCATGGTTGTAAGTAACAGTAACAAAAATAGCGGGTAAAGGCACAGGAAGGTGTGTCTGAAGGTGTCACTGAGCGTCTATCCCCGTACAGACAGCGCGTGTGCCTCCTTTGATCTATACGGGTAACTGAAGGCACGGGGCCAGCAACAGGGTGGTGCGGACACTGCCAGAGGCAACCTAACTTATCTTACAGAATCATAGCACAAAAAAATCGGGGAAAAATCGGAAAAAATAACATGAAAATAATGAAGAAATAAAGCAAATAAGCAACGCTGAGTTGCAAGGGGGCGTGGCACACACCGTGGGATTCAAATTTTAAAGGGCGCTGTATGAGTCGTACACGTGGCAGACTTACGTAGACCACGCGGGATGATGAGATACACTAGCATGAATATTTTCAGAAAAAACAATTTTTTGGCCATGATCAGTGGAAGCCCCCCTTAAGACAGCTAGTGACTCCGTGCGGTCCTGTACTGTGCTGTGCTATGCTGTGTTGTGTTGTGCTGTACTGTGTTGTGTTTGCTTATGAGCAATATTTGCATGAGAGCACCAGCTTCGAGCTTAAGACTAGATGAGTGGCAGACCAGCTTTGTGTGTGTGTGCGTGTGTGTGTGTGTGTGTGTGTGTGTGTGTACTGTGTGTGTGTGTGTATGTGTGTATGACTGCGTTAATATGTGCGTGAATGTCTATGTATGTACAACAAGTCACCACTCACACACACACACACACACACACACACACACACACACACACACACACACACACACACACACACACACACACACACACACACACACACACACACACACACACACACACACACACACACACACACACACACACACACTTCGGGTACACACAGTAGAGTACTCCGTAGTGTAGTGGTAGCACGCTCGGTTCAAAATCGAGAAGTTTCGGGTTCGATCTCCGGGCGGAGCAGAGAAAGATGGGTGGTCTTCTTAAAAACCCAAGCCCCTCTCCACCCAGCAGTGAATGGGTACCGGGTCTTAGCCGGGGGTTTGTGAACCGCCTCCCGGGGTGGTGGCTTCCCCCAAACCTAAACACTAAGGATGAATGGTAAAATGTAGATATGGATATGGGGCCATACGAGTGTAGCTCGTAAGGCCCTGTAAAAATACAACTAGATGAATACACACACACACTTGTCACATCGAGTTAACCACCACCCCACCACCACACCACCATTACCACATCTACCATCACCTAAAACTTTTCCCTTACTCACCCCTGGCCTGTCCACGTGTAAGGGGCTGCAGGTAAACACGGGCAGACAGCGCCAAAACAAGGGCCGGGAGGATAAGGGCCGCCGCCCATATTTTTCTTATCAATATTTTTATTATAGTTATTACTATTTGCATTTCTTAGCCTTTACGGATAATGTTGATAGGATAATATACTGTTTTACGAATAATGAAAAGCTGACTTGAAATAAATGTTGACATATTGTGTAAATGTAGAACGATATCAAACAGACACACACACACACAACACACACACACACACTCACACACACACACACACACACACACACACCACACACACACACACACACACACACACACACACACACACACACACACACACACACACACACACACACACACACACACACACACACACACACACACACACACACACACACACACACACACACTCACACACACACACACACACACACACACACACACACACTCACACACACACACAGACACACACCAGGGTACTCCGTAGTGCAGGGGTAGCACGCTCGGTTCACAACCGTGAAGTCCCGGGTTCGATCCCCGGGTGGAGCGGAAACAGTTGGGCTGTTTTCTTAAAACCCGAGCCCCTGTCCACCCAACAGTGAATGGGTACCGGGTGTTAGCCGGGGGTTTGTGACCCGCCTCCCGGGGTGGTGGCTTCGGCTAACACTAAGCACTAAGGATGAATGATAAAAATGTTGATATGGAGACGGGGCCATACGAGCGTTGCTCAGGCCCTGTAAAATACAACCAGATGAATACAACGAGATGAATACACACACACACACACACACAGACACACACACACACACACACACACACACAAACACACATACACACACACACTCACACACACACACACACACACATACACACACTCAGTAACAGGCTGGAATGATATAGATTGGGAAGATTACTGAAGCCTGGAAGGGATGGAGTTTGATAGACTGGTAAGTGTGTGTGTGTGTGTTTATGTGTGTGTGTGCATGTGTGCGTGTGTATGTGTTGAGCTGTACGTATAACCATCAACACGATAAATCTGACTCACACCCTACACACAAAAAAGACTTACTTACCCTACTTACCCTACCCCACCATCCCCATCCACTTCTACCAGCCCCCTACCACCCCCCTACAATTCCCTCTCTCCCCCCTCCACACACACACTATACCCCAACCATTCATAATTTTTTCACAATTTTAATCATAACTTTTAATTCAATTTTTTATTTCTGAAAGGTAGTCAGGAATATTTTTTGGAAGGGGGTCAGTTAAGATTTTTTGGAACAGTGGCCAGGATAAATATTTTGGCAGGGGAATTTTTTTTATAAGGGTTCCAGATATGTACATTTTGGAAGAGGTTAAATGATAAACATTTTGAAACGGGACCAGAGATATTAATTTTGGAATAGGGTCATGAATATAAATTTTAAAAGGAGACAGAGGATAAAATTTGAAAGGGGGTCTGGAGATCAAAAATTAAGATATTGGAAGAGGGCCAGGAATAAACATTAAAAAAAGGAACATGTATGACAAATATTAGAGAAAGAACCAATGGCAAATATTTTCAGGAAACCTAAGAATTATTGACAGCCTTATAATGGCATAAAATCAATACCAACTGAAATATACT
>JACEEZ010001163.1:40291-72791 GCA_016584305.1 Chionoecetes opilio | reverse complement strand
GCTAATCACTACACTACGGAGTACCACGGAGTGTGAGTGTGTGAATGTGTGTGTGTGTGTATTCATCTAGTTGTATTTTACAGGGCCAGAGCAATGCTCGTGTGGCCCCGCCTCCATATCAACATTTATATATCATTCATCCTTAGTGCTTTGTGTTGGCCGAAGCCAGCACCCCGGAGAGCAGGTCACAAACTCCGGCTAACACCCGGTACCCATTCACTGCTGGGTGGACAGGGGCTCAGGTTTTAAGGAAACAACCCATTTGTTTCCGCTCCGCCCGGGGATCGAACCCGGGACTTTTCGGTTGTGGACCGAGCGTGCTATCCCCTACACCACGGAGTACCTAGTGTGTGGATGTGTGTGTGTGTGTTATTTCTTACACATACACACACACGCACACACACACACACACACACACACACACACACACACACACACACACACACACACACACACACTCACACACACACACATTAACGCACACACACACACACACACACACACACACACACACACACACACACACACACACACACACACACACACACACACACACACACACACACACACACACACACACACACACACACACACACACACACACCACCCACACACACACACACACACACACACACACACACACACACACACACACACCACACACCCACACAAAAAAACAAAAAAAAAAAGAAAATTTAGCTTTCATTTTTTTTTGTTATAATTTTCGCGAAAAGAAAGTAATTAAACATCGGGAAAAACGAAATTTTTTTTTTTTTAAAAAAGTATTATTGTTATTCTGTTAATAGATTTTATATTATTTTATAGTATTGGGGAAAAGGGGGGGTTATTTTGGGTAGGGAAGGGGAGGGAAAGAGGAATTAGTTTAATAGAGAGGGGAGGGGGGTTATGTTGAGGATTTTGTGTTGAGGGGGGAGGGAGGAGGAGGAGGGGGGGAGGAAGGGAAAAGGGGAGGGAAAGGGAGGGGGAGGAAAGGAGGAGGGGGAGGGGAGGGGGGGAAAGGAGGAGGGGAGGGGAAGGAGGAGGGGAGGGGGAAAGGGGAGGGGGGGCCTCACCTCACATGGGTTTCTTTTCGCGGCCTAAAGAAAAGCTCCTGCTTCTCAAGTAGAATCGTCGTTGCTGACTTTTTTTGTCCCTTAACATTCTGTCTTTCTTTTTTTTGCTGATGTTTTTTCACTCCAACTTGCAATATTTTTTTTTTTTTTTCTCTCTCTCTAAGCCTCTCTCAAAAAGAAAAAAACAGACGACAGACAAGACAGAGAGGACAGACGACAAACAGACACCACACAACCCATTGCTGAAGGGCTTTGTGCAGCTGTATGCAGGGTTCAAATTTAAAAAATTATCACCTCGTCATGAATTTTCATTAGAAAATTTTCCACTTGGCTAAAAATTTTTCGGTGACCTAATCCATCCCTATCCACATCCAAAACTTTATCAATATTGTCCTCCTTTTTTATCATAAAATGCAGATCTGCAATATCTTTAGCAACTCAACAAGGTGGGAAAAAATAAACCTCCCCCCTTTTTCATTCCTTTAAAAACCAAAACCAGAAAATTTATTAAAGCTTACTTGAGGCAAATCACCACGGTCTAGAAGGTTTCTTTTGATTTCTTCCAAATATTGCAAAAGGGACTTCTTCTACTCCTAAAATAATCTGCATCCTCTACTCCACATCTGTAACAACTGACTCAAGCATTTTTTTAGGGGGGACAAATTGTTGGGGCAAATTTAACACACGTTCCTTTTTTTACTTCACCCAATCCCACAGTTACCAACACTTGCTTTTTAAAACTTTTTGTAGAGGTCCCCTCAGTCAGTGGTGCCCCAGGGGGGACATTGTAACTTATGGATTTTCCTAGGATAAATGCCGTCTTTTTAATCAACGTGACTTTGGCTTTTTTTATGGATGGCTTTCCAAAAAATAGAGGTATATCACTTTTACAACATCACCCGTTTTACACTGGGTACCTGCAAGTACACATGGAAATATAACCTTTTTCAAAAAAGGGGAAAAACCCTACCATCCCCGAGTTTAAAGGTAGTATTACTCTTTTTCTTCACTGACTTTGACCGTTTGTCATGATAAAGTTTCCCAAATAACTAGTAAAATTAAACACCACCAACGTAGAAAGCATGCGAATCCAAAACACTCTGTTAAATGTTTCACCACAAACATTCTCATTTCATCATAATTTCTGCTCCCACATTTTTTAAGATATACTTCATCTCGTCTTTAGGGTCAAATTCAGCTTGACTCTCAAAACTTTTTCTCCCTTTTTTGGACTTTTGGGAGCATATGAAAACTCAGATTTACATACGTGCCTTTGTGATTTGCCCCACCAGTCCACTGGGTTCGTCTTTTGTGGACCTCTTCCACCCCAAATTTCTCTGTTCACGTCGTCCCTTGCACCACTCGGCGCAGAATACCCTCCTTTCATTTCATCTCTTGTTTCGCCCTTGGTACTAAGTTACCTCCTCAGCAACATATGCAGGTTAGTCTTGGTTTTTGGATGCCAGAACTAGTCCCGAATTTCCTTGAGTGCCATTTAAGGTACAGCCTTGATGCCAAAAAAAAATTTTTTAAAGGGATCAAACATTTATTGGGAAAAATGGGTTTGCTTGCTGTAATCTACCCCGTTTAAAAGGCTAGTTGTTTATCTCTGTGTACCCCCCCAGCACAGTCAAGCGTTTTTAAGGGCCCGAATGCTTTTTTTGGGGACCAATATGCCATGTTTTTTACAGCTTTTTTTTGCCCCTTCTCAAAAACAGAGACCTAAGACTCAAAGTTAGTTTTGTCCCCCTTGAAAAGTATCAAAATAGACCCGGGGTCATAAAACACTTTTCAGTTCATCCTTCTTGTACCTTTGTCCAAGTACTGCAGAAGTTAGTCATACCATCGTAGCATTTAATTCGCAATTTCTACTTTTACTAAAAACTCTGTCTCTACCTGTACCCTTCTGGGGAAAGACAAAGGGAAATGTTTTGGCGTTTTTTTTTTCTTTTTCCGAGTTTGTCGCCAGGGTGCCATGTTCCCGTTTTGTCTTCCATCGTCAAGCTTTTATCTCCACCAAAACCCGGTGGGCAGGACTTTCCCCCCCCTGGCCCCTCATCTTTCACGTTATTGAAAGGGTCTGCTCCCTAGACAGCTGGTGCACAGTGCTCACCACTCATTCTCGGTCTTCTGTCTCGTTGTCACTGACCATTCTTGCCAGGAACTACGCTCTGCTACCATTTGTTACACCTGCATACTGGCAGGAATGGATAGACAGAGTCATGGCGGTCAAGTGACAGTTTATTGAGACCACTCTCCAGTACACATCCACTGAATGGCGGCCAAGCCGATCCTCCCTAAAACCCTAAACACAAAACAAAAGATGTTGAGAAGCGCCTGACTTAAGGCTGATAACATTGTTAACTTAGCACGCATATGATACAGTTATATTGTGTGACAGTGAGGAAAGAATGAAGCAGGCTCTGATAGCATTGTATACTTACTATAATGAGTGGAAATTAAAGATTAATTGTAACAAAACAAAAATAGTGGTGTTCAGTTGGGGAAAAACTCATCTAAGTAATTATAAATTTGAATTTGGTTATGAAAATGCTGAGGTGGTAGAAGATTACAAGTATCTTGGTGTATTATTTAATTACAATGGCAGGTTCCGTAAAAAAGACTAGATTTGAAACAACAAGCAACAAGAGCAATGTATTCATTAATAGGTAAATGTAGAAAGTTTGACTTGCCAGTTGATATGCAGTTGGAATTATTTAATACCATGGTGTTACCAGTACTGACCTATGCAGCTGAGGTTTGGGGATACTATATGATTAGAGAGCTAGAGATATTACACTTAAATTATTAAAACCGATCTGTGTGTTCATAAAAACGCTAACAATGATATGGTATATGGGTGAACTTGGAGTGTACCCACTGGAAATTCATATAAAGTGCAAAATGCTAGGTTTTTGGTCGCGGCTAATTACAGGTAAAAACACAAAATTATGCTATGTAATGTATCAATGTTTGTTGCATTTGGATATGTTAGTGTTATACACTTATCAATGGGTTGCCTGCATTAAAAATATAGGTAATGAGTCAGGGATGTGGTTATCATAAAATGTGCCCAACACTTCATGGTTTAAAAAAGCAGTTGCAGTGGGATTAAAAGATCAGTGGACTTACTGCCTGGCATCATAATTTATCAACAAAAACTTTATGTAGTAACTACAAGATATTTAAGCTGATTTATGGTATGGAGGTGTACCTCGTCAAACTACCGAAAAGTATTCGCATCCAGGTAACTAGATTCAGAACAAGCAACAATAGACTACCAATAAAGGTTGGTAGATACACAGGTGTAAACAGAGAAGATCGTCTTTGTAGCAAGTGCATTGCTAATATTGTAGGAGATGAACTTCCTGTTCTTTTCGAATGTACTAACGAGGAAATTGTAAGGCTGCGGGATATGTATATCCATAAATACTACACAATTAGGCCAACGCATTTTAAGTATGTTGCATTACTGCAAAGTGCCAGTGTAAATGTTTTGAAGAACTTGTCATTATTCATCAGATCAATTTTGAGCATGTTTAGATGAGCTAATTAGTATATCTGGTTATTAGTTATCTCTATTTATATTTTTCTATGTGTCACCTAGTTATGGAAATTGACAACTGGATTCTCCTAACTTTCAGTTTATGTAGTACTTATCTGTATGTTTCTATTAGTATCGTTTAAAATGTCCTGCCAAATCTATTGTATCATAATTATAGGAGCTGTGCTCCATACTTTATTTATGAAGTCTGAGCAAAAATAAATTATATACTATTATATTTTATTTTATTCTATTATATTCACACACACACACACAATGGCCAGGCTTCCACACTGATCCCTGGAGATTGGCGACTCAAGACAACATTATCCTCAAGTGTTTCCAGAGCTGTTTTACATTTTTGTGGAGAGGTGTAGAGAGGCAAGTCTGGGAGCGCAGGGATTGATCGGTGCGTTGAAGTTTTAATTCTACTGTAGGAGGAGGAGGCGGAGGAGGAGCAGGAGGAGGAGGAATACAAAGGAATACAAAGGAATACAAAGGAAACACAAACAGCAACAGACCGATAGGTCCTTACAAGGCTGTTTGCTTTAACTACACTACACTAACTAGATAATAAGAGAGAAATGATAGGAAGTAGAAGGCTCCTCCCCACCCACCCATCCCTCCAGCCGAAGCTGGCCGGAAAAGAAGTGATACCATGCAATATAGAAAAACTGCAAGGAATTTGTGAGGAAAGTTGAAAGCTGTAATCTATGGCTAACTACTACTAGTTTGTGGGGGTAGGTTTAGTGCTTGATAGATAGGGCATGTTATGTGTGTTTTGTAATGGTGTGAACACAGTGTGGAGGCTCAAAGGGTGGTGCGGCAGCCTTGCCTGGCCCTTTCTTGGGAGGCAGCAGTCAATCAGGCCCCAGCTCCGTTCAATCCACTGCGGATTGTGTACTTTCCATGTAGGACGCCGTACACTTCAATGCCTCCTGCAGCAGTGATCCCTGGTACCTTAAATCCCGATGGTGGTCACTAACTGTCAGGACCCTAACTGAACCACAGCCCGTCACAGGTCGAGAGTAGTAGTGGTAACCGTTAACTCGGGGCTATCTGTGTGTGTTATGAGGTCTAATGTAGTGTTGGTGTAGGCTCAGTGTGGAAGTTCAGGGGTGGTGCGGCAGCCTTGCCTGGCGCTTTCTTGGGAGGCAGCAGTCAATCAGGCCCCAGCTCCGTTTCATTCCACTGCGGTAGTGCACTTTCCAAGTAGGACGCCGTGCACTGTCAATGCCCCCTGCAGCAGTGACCCCTGGTATATAAATCCCGATGGTGGTCACTAACTGACAGGGCCCTTACTGAACCACAACCCGTCACAGGTCAAAAGTTGTAGTAGTGACCGTTTACTCGGGGCTGTCTGAGACGTGTGGGAGGGGTTGTGTAGACGCGACTCGCAATCATTTTACGCAATGAGAGTAAGTTTCAGAGGCCCGCGAGATAAATTTATTATTCCGAGATAAACAGTGACAACCGGGGATTTGATATGAAATATTTATCGAGGCGATTTTTAAATGATTCTATTGTATTTGAGTTTACTACGTCTGACGGCAGCCCATTCCATACGTTTACAACACGGTTTGTGAAGAAGTACTTTGCTTCGTTCGTTACAAACCGTTTCCTGCTTATTTTAAATCCTGCTTTAAATTCCTGCTTATTTTAAATAAATTTCTAGTTGAGCTTGACCGGTCTAGCGTGAAAAGATTTTCTGGGACTACGTTCGTAAATCCATTGAAGATTTTAAAGACTTCGATGAGGTCACCTCTTATCCTTCGTTTTGTTAGTGGGAATAAGTTAAGTTCTTTGAGCCGATTTTCGTACGATTTATTTCGCAGTCTAGGTATCATTTTGGTTACTCTGCGCTGTATTTTTTCTAGTTTATCTATGTCCTTTTTATAAAGGAGGAGGTTTTTATATGAGGAGGAGGAGGAGGAGGAGGAGGAGAAGGAGGAGGAGGAGGAGGAGGAGGAGGAGGAACAAAGGATGGAATCAAGAATTGTCTGTCACTTTTTTTTTTAGTTCACCGAAAAAATACTTCTTAAGCACGTGTTTATTAGCGAATTGAATCACATCTAATATATTATAGGAGTAGCCGTGTGTCTGTGTGTGTGTGTGTGTGTCTGTCTGTTTTGGGTAGTTGAAACTGTAAATTCAATTTTGATGGGAGAGCTGACCAGCCTAAGTGCCCTTTACACACAGCACTAACGTGGTCTGTGCATGCCAAGAATTGTCTGCAGATGGTTGGAGGGTGCAGCCCTTATCAGTTAGTTTTTGGCAGGAACCTAAAACGCCCTTGTGTAATGAATGATTCACTACCAGCTCTAGAAAGCACTACAATAAGTGAAACACTGGGTAAGCATCTGAATGCTCTGCATGCTGGTTGCCAAGCATTCATGATGGCAGAAACATCAGAGAGGATAAGACGGGCTTTGAGGCATCAGGTTAGGCCCACAGGTAGAATGTTCCGGAGTGGAGAACTGGTGTATTTTAAAAGACACAATGAAGTAGAATGAAAGGGACCTGGCACAGTCATAGGTCAAAATGGTAAGACAGTTATCATTAAACATGGTGGCTATATTGTGAAAGTGCATGTATCAAGAGTTATTGAAATAAATTATGACATCAATGCTGATATTGAGAATGGTAAAAAGGTAGGCTTAGAAGAAATTAGAAATAGGTCATGTGAACCTGTTGGTTGTGACGCAAAAGACACTGCCATTGAATCTGAACATTATTGTGAAGATGTAACTGATGATGTGTCAGATGAAAATGATGATGCAGGTGAGCTTAAAGGATGAGAGAGCCAGGAAAAACAATGTCAGTGATGGAGACAATATACAGGAATGTTGTCCTGAGAATGTTCCTGGAGGTATTTCCAAGATAGGACAGCGAGTTGAATATTTACCTGTTGACTCTGATGATTGGAGAACCACTACTGTTTTAAGTCGTGCAGGTAAAGCTACAGGAATGTACATAAACTGGCTGAATATTCAGGATGATGGTTGTGAGCCTAAGTTAATAGTTTGGGTTTCAGGGGTGAAGCAATGGGTTGAAGAACCTGAAGAATGTGATAGTGACTCTATAACTGTAGATGATAATGAGGTATTCCTGTCTGTATCCAGGCAATATGACAAAGATGTACTTCAGGCAAAACAAACAGAATTGGGGAACTGGAAGAAATTTAAGGTATATGAGGAAGTTTTAGATTGAAATTCAGACATCCATGAGTGTGAGATGGGTATGCACAGAAAAAGATGCCAATGGTGAACCAAGAGTAAAGGCTAGACTTGTAGCACGTGGTTTTGAAGAGTCTCATCATATTAGAATAGACTCCCCTACTGGAGGTAAAGAAGTATTGAGGATATTTTTGTCAATCAAGGCTTCTAAGAACTTGAAATGTAAGTTTATTGATATCAAAGCTGCTTTCCTTCAAGGGGATAATTTTCAGAGATATATGTTTCTGAAGCCATAAAAAGAAGCTAATTGCTCTGGGAAGGTTTTATGGAAGCTTAACAAATGTGTTTATGGATTAAATGATGCATCATTGGGGAGGCGGTAGCGGAGTGGATAGCGTGCGTCTCCGACTGGCGTTCTCGGTGACCCGAGTTCGATCCCCGAAGAAATCCAAAACCTTTCTGCACCGTCGAGTGGCCTAAGAACACCCACATGCCCTGCCCATCAACTCTACCTTCGATTGCGAGTGCATCGGAGGACACAGGGGGGCAGCATGAGCCTCTAATCACAGGCGTCACTATAAAAATCCTGCCTGCGCCACCAACGGGCGAGGACCAACCATCACAGCCCTCAAGTGAACCTCCAGAGCCTACCATCCGAGCCCTGGGTCACCACTGCCTACAGGCGCTATAGGCACAAATGAAAAAAAAAAAAAAAAAAAAAATCATGGGTATGCTACTTCACAGTCAGAACATTTTTTATGAATTTTGATTGTGTGCATCTGAAAGCTGATCCCGCTGGATTTTATTAGTACAATGATGGTGAACTGTCAGGAGTTTTTCCGATGCATGTGGATGACTTTATATAGGGAGGTACAGATGCTTTTGAAAACATTGTAATTGCAAAAATCATGTATGAATTTCAAGTAGGATTACAGTCTTCTGGTGTCTTTAAGTATATTGGTATGGAAGTGAAACAAGGTGAATGTGGAATAACCCTGAATCAAAGTCAATACCTAAAAAATGTGAAAACTGTGCCCATCAATGTTACTCGGGCTTGTAAAAAAAATGGAGGACTGTAATGAAACTGAGCAGGAAAATCTTAGAAGCCTGGTTGGACAAATTGGTTGGTTACTAGGCCTGATATGAGCTATGATGTATTAGACATGAGTTGTGTTTTGAATCATGCCAGAGTAGAAAACATTATCCATACTAACAAATGTCTGAGGAAGCTGGAAATGGGGGACTGTAGTTTAAGATTTCCACAGTTGGGAGATATGAGCAAGGTAAAGCTAGTGACTTTCAGTGATGCCTCCCATGCAAGTTTTCCTGATGGTTACTCAAGTGCTGAAGGTTTCATAATATTCCTTGTTGGTGTAAATGGAACGAGCTGTCCACTTGCATGGGAGGCTAAGAAAATACGAAAAGTAGTTAAAAGTACCCTGGCAGCAGAAAACCTTGCTGCATCTGATGATGTGGATATGAGTTATTATTTAGGAAGTGTGCTATCTGAAATATTGTTTCATGTGGGTAATAAGAATGTGATTCCTATTTTCAGTTATGTGGATAATCACTCTTTAGTTGAAAATGTTCACTCTACCAAAAATGTGAATGAGAAAAGATTGAGTATTGATTTATCAGCACTGAAGCAACTTGTGCAAGAAGGCTGTGTTGCCTTGAGATGGGTTAAATCAAGTGATCAGTTGGCTGACTGCCTAACAAAGAAAGGAGTGAACAGTTTCAAATTGTTGGACATTATACAGGAAGTAGAATTAAAGTTTTTAAAAATTTAAGTACAATGTTTCATTATTATTGTGGAAATTTATGTCACATACATATTTTTAAATTTTGAGGTCTTACCTATATAAAACCCATCGTCTATCTCATCCCGACACAATACCCCAACTAGTCAACTAACTAGGATACTTATCGGTAGATAGTAGGGTTGAATTACGGAGGCTTGATCAATACTGCCTGTCTTGTTATCCGAAATGGTCGCCGTGATCGAGGCCGCCCGTGAAGGGCGAAGGTGGAGTTATTGTTATGGGCGTCAGGAGGTTATTACACCAAGTTATCCACGACGCGGCGAATATAATCAGTGTGTCGTATTTAACACGTCCTTTGATTTAACACTTATATGTACAAAATGAACGTATGTACAAATCTCTTCATTATAATCAGAGAAGAGATGTTAATCCCGTGAGGGCTGGAATGAAACTAACCTCCCCGGTGGGCGGTGGCGAAGCCCCGCTCCTAATCCCTAGCCACGCATCCAAATTTCAGTGGCTATATAATCTAATGGGCGGCGGCCAATGGGGCCGCTACAACTAAGGTGCTAATTATTTAAGGTGCAAATGCTTAATATTACTGGGAATGTTAACTTATATTATCCCAGTATTTATCATTTACTCAAATTACCTTAACTAATACCCATTACCATTATAATTATATATATACATCCCTACGCACCCCCTATGACGAGCGGACAATACCTCCCTCACAAAGGGGGGGGGGGGAGAACATAACCACCACTCTACCAATTGTTGAGAGGGTGGTTGGTGGATAATTTCCACAACTGGGGGCCGGCGAAAACTGAAGTTCCGCTTCATGTGACATCACCCCCGGCCACATAGCGCCGGAACATTTTAATAGAGGTTTCGGCACTTTGGTCTTTGACTATTTTGAAATGTATAGCCCTGATAGAGGTACAAGTGAATATGCAGACATATACTTGATCGGGGGGAGAGTTATCTCCTGGAATTATAATATCCCCAGTATAGTCATCACCATTGACCTCAATTGGTTTTAGGAGCTCTCTATCAGCGGGAAGTTCAGGGGGACCTAGATAGAAGACTAGTCTACACTCAGATCTATTAAATTTAATGAAATATTTGAGGTAATATTTGACTGCCTGTCTACCATGATGTATCCAAAATTTACACCTGATATCGGCTAATATTATAGCCATTCCGCCATTTAATGAGTTCCTATGATATTCGTCCACCAACAATTTAGTAAGATGATGGCGTTTGGGAATTAGGATGGGATGGCAGGTGGTATTTGGAAGATCAGCTTTCAAATTTCGTTCTCGACACCTAATTCTGCCCTCATGATCAAGGTACAGACCTAATAATTTGGTTAATTTGTTCTTATGGGGGCTGGCTGAGGCCAAGAGCTGATATTCCTCAGGAAATACCTGCTTTTGTATTGTTCTGACCGAAATCTTCAAAGGGTCAGAGCTATCCCTTTTAATGGATTTGAAGACTAAATTAGTAGTCTTGATTAGTTTGCTCAATAAGGAAAACCTTTCTATGTCTATCACAGGATCTGGGATCAATTCAGGTTCCCTTATTATATTTACAGATATGTTTGGCTGAGTGGAAATCTGTTTAGGATCAATATTACACTCTTTCAGCCAGGTAGGGCCTTTAAACCATAATCCTGTGTTCAATTTGAGGTTATTATTTCCTCGCGACACATTATAATTAGGATTTTCATTAGTGGCAATATATTCATTATGAACTGGAATATGACTTTCCTCTAAAACCTCACTTATTGGTGTGGGCAAGAAAGTGGTTCCGATTCTGGTAATTAATAGGGGTTGTGCATGACTAGGAATGCTCTCCTCTTGTTCGGCATGGTGAGTATGTGGGATGGGTCCCATTATTACCTTACCTTCAGCACTGGTGAACATTGAGACGTTATGTCTTTTGATGACCTTCCTTAGGTAGCGCCCAAAATAATCAGCGCCTATTTTTAATTGGAAGGGACCATCAACGTCCTCGAAGGTATTACTAACTAGTTCAACACCATTATCCCTCAGCATTTCAGCTGTGTCTTTTAGTCCATTAACAGTTACACTAATAACAATATTATTAACTACAGCAGCTACCCTACATTTATATTTTCCTAATTGGACTAGGGGTTGAACTATGTCAAAGTTTTGAGCCTCTTTATTGGCAAGAAAACCTGATATGGCTAAATTCACTTTATTAATTATGGGTAGTTGTAATAATTCAAATATCTCCCTACTTATGAAGGATCGTTGTGCACCACTGTCAAACATTGTCTTCACAATGACTGAATTACCATTATGGCTCACATTCAACTCGGCAGTAGGAACAGCTGCTGAACTACTCTTACTAGTGACTGCCGTTTTAACTACTATAAGGTCTGAGTTATTATCACTGTTAGGACAAAGAGCGATGTTATGAATAGATTGTTTACAATTCCTACAAGTTCGTAAGTCTATAGGGCATGCATTTGAAGCATGTTTACCAAGGAGACAGGTTAGGCAATTACCAAAGGCTCATTAACCTTTCAACTATCGTGTAACGATCTGAATAGATATTACATGTGGAGGGTGGATGTCCCCCCTCACATAAGACACAATTTATCATTCGTACTTCACTATAAGTAGCCCTGGATTTAGGGATTGTATCTATTATTTGAGTAGGTCTAAGTGGTTTACTGGTAGGCTGAGAAGTTTTAATCTTAATTACAGGCGGTTTGATTTGCGTAAATTTAACAGGCGCAGGATAAATACCCACTAACGAGGGATCTTTAAACTCTAAGGGTGGCTGATATCGCTGATTACCCTCAAGTGTAGCAATCTTGATCTCCCTGTGGGGGGGTTCCTGCTCAATACCTTACAAATTTTGGGTTAAAGAAGCTTTAGCTGTTGATGGAATATGAGCACACTCCAGTAATCCCTCATATTCAATTACTTTATCGAGATATCTTTGACATTCGTGTTCATGATTGATAACACATTGCAGAATAATTTCTTTATCCCCAGCTTGTCTTAATTGAACTTCATATTGGAAGTAAACCGCCTCATATTTATTCCATTGCTCATTTAACAATGGTAGATCTGTCTTTAAATTAATATAATCAATAGGAATTGCCTTAATTGCGTCCTCACACTTATTATATATGCGTGTGAGCATTGCTAATTTAGCCGATAATGAATGCTTAGCTAATTTCGCCATGATTTAGTTAATAACTAAGTCAAATAAAATATTAAATGCAAGATTACGTCACTTAAATAATTGTTAGTTGATAATTATTGATTATACCCTAAGAGGTGGTAGTGCCTGCTCGGCCTTACAAGACGCGTAGCAAGGCGTATATAATTTCAACCACCACAACTAACTACGTAACCTTTGATGCCATCTACTACCTGGCGTATGGTAGTTGAACGGCTGTTGAATCGTTCCTGATGCCGCGAAACACCTCGCCTCCACTCCTTCAACCAGCGGTTGTGATAATTACGCCTCACAACGACCACTTCGAGTCACATGAACATCAATACTCCTCACTCGGGGCACCAATGTAGAAATTTATGTCACATACATATATTTAATTTGAGGTCTTACCTATACAAAACCCATCGTCTATCTCATCCCGACACAATACCCCAACTAGTCAACTAACTAGGATACTTATCGGTGGATAGTAGGGTTGAATTACGTAGGCTTGATTAATACATCCCTACGCACCCCCTATGACGAGCGGACAATACCTCCCTCAAAAGAGGGGGAGGAAACAAAACCACCACTCTACCAATTATTGAGATGGTGGTTGGTGGATAATTACCACAATTATTTTTGAAATTTAAGAAAAGAAAAAGAGGGAATATTGTTATGTTAACAATGTTATCAGCCTTAAGTCAGACGCTTCTCAACATCTTTTGTTTTGTGTTTAGGGTTTTGGGGAGGATCGTCATGGCCGCCATTCCGTGGTTGTGTACTGGAGAGTGGTCTCAATAAACTGTCACTTGACCACCAGGACTCTGTCTATCCATTCTTACCAGTATGCAGGTGTAACAATGCGTACATTAAAACAAAAAGTTTCAAATAGGAGTTTATCAAATCATGACCAAAATCTAGAAAATTGTAGTTACATTCAAGTAATTTACTTTCAATATCATTGATGTAAAAAGCGAAAAGCAGGGGCGACAAATTTTCCCCCAGCCTTACTCTCATGTTGCATACAAATGTATCAGACATCTCTTGGTTAAACATTACACAAGATCTGATGTTACTATACATATTTCTGATTAAATTCAGTATTTTCCCATTTACTTTCTCCCTCACTAGCTTGTACCACAAACCCTCACGCCACACCATATCAAAGGCTTTCTTGTAGTCCACGAATAAACAAAAAAGCTTCTTTTTTCTCCAGTTGAACAAATCTATTACGCATTTAAGCAAAGATATAAGGTCTAAGGTAGAGTACTCATGCCTAAAACCAGCTTGTGTTTCATTAATAATATTGCTGGTATTAGAATATTTAGCTAGTCTATCATTGAGTATAGAGGTGAACAGTTTGCCCAGGCAGCTAAGCAGGGTGATCCCCCGGTAATTATTGGCGTCTTGAATGTCTCCTTTGTTCTTATAAAGTGGCACTATCATACCAACCAGCCACTCAGATGGCATGATACCACTATCAAGTATCTTATTAAATAGCTTGGCATATAGAGGGAGCATAATGTGCTGAGTACTTTTAATATATTCATTTAATATCATGTCAGTGGCTGGGGTTTTATTGTTCTTCAGTTTCTTAATGTTTCTCTTCACCTCTTCCTCAGTTATGGGGTCATTAAGTATTGGTAAGGGGTCAGTGTTGTTATCATAATCTGTGATTGTGCTTATTGCGGTGTTAGAATTACTGTCATCACTGGCAAGCTGTTTAAAATGCTTATAAAAATTGCTGATTGTAATGGGAATCTTACTGTTCTTTTTTTTACTATTAAGGAATTTCTAGTATGCTTTAGGATCACAACTTCTGTTTTTTCTATGTTTCTTTATTAAGTTTGTCCTTTCTTTAGATTTTACTCTTTTTAATTCACCTATGTATCTTCTGTTTTTCTCAATCATAATATTAAAATTTACCCTATTCCTATGCAAATTGTACTTATGCCTGGCTTTGGGATATTCTTTTCTTACTTTCCAACACTGATTATCATACCCCTCTAAGGTGGCATTATTACTCTATTTTAGATATGTTTTCCTCTTATATTGTGGAAAGGTTTGCTTTAGTTACAGATTAATATCATCGACAGATAATTCATCTATATTTGCTATTATCCCATTTACCTTGCCTACATCAATGATCCTTTCATACACACTCATTTTATCAGCATTCCATTTTCCTGGTTTCACACTTGCCTGGCTTACCTCTTGAGCATCATTTGTATTTACAGAGGCTACATTACCTATTACCTGTACTATTGAATTTCAGTTGTGCATGTAGCCCACAGTGTACATCAGAGAATAATGCATCATAATCAAGTATTCTAAAAACTACAACACACTGCATAACTAGTGGGGAACCTAGAAAATAATATATATTTGTATTATGTGTTGTTTTAAATTTGCCCACAGCACAGTCCCCACCTAATCTACCATTAAATATAAATATTTGATTGTTTTTACAAACCTCCACCAATTTTCTGCCATAAGAATTCCTGTCTGGGGTTAGGTCCTGGTTAGCTCTGTCCACAGCTATGCCAAGATCAGTTAGACTTGTGTAGGGAACATCAACAGACACATGATCATCACCACTAACAGAAACATATGGAACATCAGCCATAGTGAGAGTATGAGCATTAAAATCACAACAAAGTATATGTGCATAATCATTGCTTGTGTAAGTTAGTAAAAAATCATCTAGTTCATCAAAATGTTGTACTTTGCCATACCTTGAGTGTGAGGGAGGGATGTAAACACTGCTGATTACCAATTCCTGATCTAAACTTACACTCCTCCTATCTATTGTTGATAGTAAAGATTCATAATAATTTCTTATCTGTCTCCACTTGAAGCAAACATCCTTTTTAATAGCAATAAGGATACCACCAGACTTGAATTTACTTAATTTGCATCTGTTCTTAAAGACAATGTCAAAACCAATATTGTCCATGCTCTCCTTCACATTATTCATGTCAGCATCATCGCATTTTGTTTCACAAAAACAAAGAACATCATATCTTTTTAAGTGGTTAACAAAATCTACTGATAAAAGCTTTGACTTGATACCACACACATTGAGAGATAGAACGTCAATAAACAGTTGGTGGGATATATATGGCACAAGGTTAGTATTGACAATTATTGTGGTGTACATAGTACAGGGTTAGTATTGTTCAGTGTGAGTTCATTGTAATGTTGTATACCTAACAAAGGGTTAGTATTGTTCAGTTTGAATGTGTTGTGTTGTGGTATACATGGTCCAGGGTAAATATTCTTCACTGTGAGTGTAGTATTGTTCATAGAAATGTGCTGTGCTCCAGCACAATCCTAGAATCTGATCAAATAGTCCAGTTTAAGTTTTTTTCCAATCAGGAGAAGTATGTAATACCTACTTTTTGTAGATCATCAGGATTATTTATGACCACAGGCCTGCCACCACTAGTGACCCAGGCCAGTATACTTTCCTCCTTTGTGGACACATTTTTCACTGCTTCCTGTTCTTTAACCAGACTCAACATTTTGGCCCTTAGGGAGGTTAAGTCGTCATTTATTTGCCCACCTTTAAGAAATAACCTTCCTTTGCTTACCTTTGAGCTTTTTCTTGTTACTCATTATTTCATTTTTTTTCTCTCTATGACAAAATCTCACAATCACTGGCCTACCTCCTTCTCTAGGTTTTCCCAACCGATGTGTAACTGAGATTTCATCTGGTTTGTGTTTCACACCGATGTCGCAGCAAGCTCAATGATCTTGGCTTCTAGCACTTCCTCAGACTCGTCCTCGTCCACTTCAAGCCCAGATATGCGCAAGTTGTCCCTCCGAGAGTACTGTTCCAGCTTATCATTTTCATAATTATTCATAAGGCAGTACCGTTGCATTTCGCCAGCCTTGCTTTCCATCTTGTCAGTACAGTCCTTGATAGCAGTGGTTACAGCTGTAGACACAGCTACTGATATTATGTTAGCCAGGCTGGGCAGAATCACAGCAGCTACATCCTTGGCTGTTTTTTTTTAGCTGCTCCTGCTTTTCCTTCCTTCAATATTGCTGGATATATTCGCGAGTTCCTCATATACCTTCGCCTTCACTAATTCTTCCATCTCTGAACCAACAAAGTGTGCCATAGTCATAAACTGTGACGTGAGCTGGAACTACTCCAGAAGTCCTCACCGGTATGCGAGTCTGTTTACTTTCAGTATCGGCTGTGCAGGTGCGCCTTGAGCTCAGTGATCAGACCACCGAGCTCGTCAGGTGCTTATGACTTCCTTCAGTAGCAGTGGGCACTCCAGGGTATAGAAATTATAACAAAAAATCCATCTAAATACGGAGCTGTCTCAGGCACGTCAGCTCAGCAGCGCCTTCTCTTGGTGTGTGTATGTGTGTGTGTGTGTATATGTATGTGTGTGTGTGCGTGTGTATGTGTGTGTATGTGTGTATATGTACGTGTGTGTGTGCGTGTGTGTGTGTGTGTGTGTGTGTGTGTGTGATGAAGGAAAGATACTTGTGTGTAGTAATATAGTGATTTCCTTCGGTGGTCAAATTTCAGCTTGCGGCACACACACGCACATACACACACAGACACACACACACACACACACACAACACACACACACACACACACACACGCACACACACACACACAAACATACACACACACACACACACACACACACACACACACACACAGAAAGAGAGAGATTCTAGGCTTTCTTTTATTTTTCTGCTCTCTCTCTCACTTTGTTTGTCTGTTATTCTTACTATACGAAGTTTGTCAACGTGTTTTGGCAGAGACGGCTGAAGCGACTGCCAACTCGAAGAAAAGAAGAAAGAGAGAGAGAGAGAGAGAGAGAGAGAGAGAGGAGAGAGAGAGAGAGAGAAAAGAGAGGAGAGAGAGAGAGGAGAGGGGAGAGAGAGAGAGAGAGAGAGGAGAGAGAGAGAGGAGAGAGGGAGAGAGAGGAGAGAGAGAGAGAGAGGGGAGGAGAGAGAGAGAGGGAGAGAGAGAGAGAAGAAAAGAGAGAAACACTTGAAACCTTTGAAACACTTTAATATGCTTACCATAATACATACGTTAATAAAAGTTATATAACATAATTTGTGTAAGCAGCCCATACGAAGCCATACGGCTATTCGGGCACTTCTCTGTAGTTTTACAAACAAGTTTATCTGGGAAGTCATACAAATTACATAAAAGAAGAAGAAAAAAAGAAAACAAAAAGAAAAACAAGGTAAACAAAAAAACAAAACAAAAAAACAGGAGAAATACATAGACAATTGTTAAAAAATTCATTTGTAGAATGTTAATAAATGTATTGTTGGCACTATAATAAATCTACATGACCATCTTTGGGAATATATTAGAACAAATTAGAACAATATTAGAAAAAATATCTTGTCAGTTTGGGACAATAAATACTTTTTGTATTCCCTTTTAAATGAACATAATGTTGGTAGGGTCTTAACAGAGTCGGGTATATTATTCCATATCTTGGGACCAGAGTATGCTAGTGAGTGTTGAAAAACTGTCAGGTTATTTTTGTGGTACACGGAGGTGTTCACAGTTGCGGTGGGGTAGTTATGTTGAGGAGCAAGTTAAATATAAATCCACCAGAAACTAATTTTGTGCATATATATTCCAATCTGTAATTTGTTTATGTTAAATAATTTTAAGATGTTCATATTCTTAAATAAAGGGTGAGTATGATCAAGTACTCGAATTTGTAATGATCCTAATTATTTTCTTTGTAGCCGGAACAGGGGAAGTAAATGATGGGATATGTGTTGCACCAGACTGGAGAAACAATATTGAAAGTGTGGCAATACATGGGCATTAATGAGAATTTTAAAGTATATTATTGGGCATAAGGTCTCTAATTTGATATAATAGAGAATACGATTCTAGACAAATTTTAAGACATAATTCATTAAATGTGTGTTTAAAGGATATGTTATCATCAAAAGTTAAAACCTAGTAGTTTGTGTTGGTTTTGTTCTGTTGATGACATTGTCTGTTGTATAACAGAGTAGGAAGAATTTTAGTCGCCTTGTCGGTTTAAAGAGCATATAATACGTTTCATTTAAATTGACGTTAGTCTATTACTCAGACACCCTTTATAAAAATTTCTAGTCTTGGTTTGGCTGGTTTCTATCTAGGATTAGGGTCTGCAACCGTAATGAAAAAGTAGAGTCATCAGCAAAAAGTATTTTTTTTAATTTGGAAATACATTTGGGAGATCATTTATATAGATAAGGAATAAAATGGGACCGAGGACACTACCCTGAGGACCTCCGTACTGAATATGTTGAGGTATAGATAAGACAATTCTGAAATTTTGTACTTTGGGTTCTACCGGTTGAGGTAGTCTCTAAACCAGTCATGTATGATGCCACGTATACCATAATGTTTTCATTTTTGTAGAAAGATATCATGTTTCACTGTATCAAAAGCTTTAGTAAAGTCTATATAAATAGTTTAGAATTGTATGTTGAGCATCCAAGGCAAGTAGATGTTATCGGTGAAGGCGGTCAAAGGCACTAAAGGTACTTAAGCCTTGTCGAAAACCAAATTGTTCTTTTTTGATAATAGAATTTTTTTTTTAAGAAATTTTTAAAAAATTTTTTTCATTAATTTTTCGGAAAATTTTTTTTTTTTGGTGCCTTTGGGATGATATTTGGGGGGTAATTTCAATGTTGTCTTTTTTGGGCCCAATTTTTTTAAAAAGGGTTTACGGGTTTCATGTTTTAAACATTGAAAAAAAATTCCTTTTTTCGAAAGGACTGGTTGAACCAAAATTGATAATGGAAAAGCCCATTTGTTCTTTATTAGCTTTTTGGGGGAGAAACAAAAAATTTCATTGGTTATTTTTAAAATTTTTTTTTTTTTAATGCATTTATTAAAAAGCTGCAATGTCTTGTTGGGATTTTGGGGAACAAACATTGATGTTTTGGGTAATTCCTCTCAGAAAATCCGTGGTTAATATCGGAAGGTGGGATGTTGTTTTTCTGGGGGGGAGAGAGAGAGGGGCGGGGGGGGGGAGAGGAAGAGAGAGAGAGAGAGGGGAGAGAGAAAAAGAAAAGAGAGAAGAAGAAAAGAGAGAGAGAAAAAGAGAAGAGAGAGAAAAGAAAAATGAGGGGCAAGGGGAGAAAGAGAGGGGGAGGAGGGGAAAGAAGAGAATTTTTTAAAAAACGGAAAAGAGAGGAAAAGAAAAAGAGGAAAGGAGAGCGAGAAACTTATGTTTCCCCTTTTCATATGCTAATTTTAGTTAAACAAAGGGGCAGGAAAATTTTAAGCTATTAAAATTTTTCAAACCCACTTGAAGGGGTAAGAAGGGGATTTGATAGAAGCTTTTAATTTGGGTTAAAAATATACAATAAAGGAAAAGTAGGAAAAATTTTTTACGGCTAGTTTAAACCCGGGTAGACCCAAAAAGTAGCGAATTTTTTGGGTTGAAAACGTAGATTTAAAAAAGAAATTTGGGAAAAACCCGTTTTTATACGGCCTTCCCAATTTCCCCACTTTAAAGACCCTCCAAAAGATTTTAACAATTCCTCCTCCCCTCCTCCCTCCGGCCCCTAACGAAAATTTTTTTTATTTTTTTTTTTTCCCTTATTTTATTGTTTTTTATTTGTTTTTTTTTTTTCCGATTTCTCTCCCCTCCTCTCTCTCCCCCTTTTTCCCCTCCCCTCTCTTTCCCCCTCCCCTCTCCTTTTTCTCTTTTTCTCTCTCTCTCTCTTTTCCCCCTCCCCCCTCTCCTTCCTTTTCTCTTTTCCTTCTCCTCTTCTCCGAAAGTTCCCTAAATCACGTTTTTTTGACCTCACATTAAAAAAAATCGTCCAGACCCTTTCATCATTCCTGTTTAATGCAATTTAAAATATTTTAACATTAACGAGTATATTCAACCCAAAACGGGCGTCACTTTTTTTTATCCAAGGCACCCCTTTTTAAATAAACCCCCCAATTTAAAAAACTCAAATTCCCCAGTTTTTTTAAAACGCTCTCAAGGTTTGCAGCCCCTAAGGGGTCAGGGTCGGTGACCACCATCAAAGGGGGGCTCATATTTTCCCCCCTGATCAAGAGACACGTAAAAAGAGATAAATACAAAGGGGGTAACCCCAGTTTTTTGCAAATTTTGATACAGGGGATAGACCGGGGAATTTTTTTCGAAGAACAAAAAGCTCTATACCCATATGCTTTCTTTAAGCTTCTTTCGGGACCCTGGAGTAAAAAAGAATTACCGCCGGGGCCCTCCCTGTAACCCCACGGGGTAGCGGGGGGCAGGGGTTGTATGAGATGTGCAAATCGCGCGTTGTCCCCCCGGGGAAAATTAGGGAAATTTTTTTAATCATAAATTTTTAAATAGTTTTGGACAAAACCGGGTTTGTAAAAAGTTTTTTTCCCACACAAAACGATATTAATAAACGGCTGTTTTTTACCAAATAAAACGTTTTCATGAGAACAGCAGGCTGTCATAAGCAATAAAGTCCCGGCTCCTTTGGGATTATGTTCCGGGGGATGGGGAGGGAAGGGGGGTAGGGATGGGTGCCGTGCGAGGCTACATCAGCTGTGTCCCTCCTTCTCCCGCCCAGATTAGCGACAGTGTTTATTTTGAGAGAGTTAAAATCATGATTTAAATTTAGTATCAATTTGAGAAAAATAAGCTGTAACAGTGTTTACGCTTACGGTAATGTGAAGTATTATTCTGGATATGGGGCTGAATAATCCCCATATCCAGAACCCCATATCCAGAAAAATACTTCACATTACCGTAAGCGTACAACACTGTCTACAGCTTATTTCTCTCAATTGATACTAAATAAGTCATGATTTTAACTCTCTCAAACTAAACACTGTCGCTAATCTGGGCGGGAGAAGGAGGGACACAGCTGATGTAGCCTCGCACGGCACCCATCCCTACCCACCTTGCCTCCCCCTCGCCGACATAATGCCAAGTAGCCCTTGACATTATTGCTTTATGACAGCCCTGCTGTTCCCCATGTACTGCTTATTTGGTAAATAACAGCCGTTTATTAATATCGTTGTGTAGTTAAACTTATATGATACTGTAATTGTCCATAACTAGTAGAAATTATGATTAAATAATTCATAATTTCAACCGGGGGACATACCGCGAGTGCACATCTCATACCTCCTGCCAAGATAAAGAGACAGATAAAGAAAGATAAAGAAAACACCTGTTAATCCACCTCGTAAATCGGGCTCAAACAAATTAGGATCCCATGACAATCTGAGGTTCGTTTTCCCTCATGTATACACGACCAGCGTCATTTCTTTCGGTGTCAGATTGAGCATCGTACTCTAATCTGTTTACGGCGAAGATTCACTGTCTGACACCGAAGTACAATCGCCCCATCATAACATTTTCCGACGGTGCCAGACAGAGTGTCTGCGGGCTCCCTGTTCTGACGTCATCAAAAACATCGTAGCCCTGTTGAGGGAAATTTTTTTTTTTTCGGCGCGCTTTTTACACAAGTCGTGTTTTTACGGAAATAAGGCCTGGAAATCAATTATTTTTGGTGGATTAGGTGTTTTGATGTACATTCAACATAATTCGGGAAAAAAAAATGGGTCTGGACGACTACTTTAAACAAATTCGGATAAATTTCTCACTCCGTTAAGATTTGACACACGACGTCCATTTTTCTCCCCAATGCCTCATGTGCAAGGGAAATTTTCCTTAAGACAATAATAATTGCGATTGTTTCAGTGTGTGTGTGTGTGTGTGTGTGTGTGTGTGTGTGGTGGGGTGTGGGGTGTGTGTGTGTGGGTGTGTGTGTGTGTGTGTGTGGTGGTGTTGTGTGTGTGTGTGTGTTTTGTGGGGTTGGTGGGGTGGTGTGTGTTGTGTGGTGTTTGTGTGGTTGTGTTTTGTTGTGTGTGATTTGATTTTTATTTGATTTGATTTTTTTTTGATTTGATTTGATTTGATTTGATTTGATTTGATTTATTTGATTTTATTTTATTTGAATTGAATTGATTGAAATTTAATTGATTTGATTTGATTTGATTTGATTTTAATTGAAATTTAATTGAATTGAATTGAAATTTAATTGAATTGGGGAAATTTAATTGAATTGAATTTAATTGAATTGATTGAGTTGAGTTGAGTTGAGTTGAGTTGAAATTGAGGTTGAGTTGAGTTTGTAGTTTAGTTTAGTTGAGTTGAGTTGAGTTGAGTTTAGAGTTGAGTTGAGTTGAGTTGAGTTGAGTTTTAGTTGAGTTGAGTTGAGTTGAGTTGAGTTGAGTTGGTTGAGTTGAGTTGAGTTGATTTGAGTTGAGTTGAGTTGAGTTGAGTTGAGTTGAGTTGAGTTTTAAATTAGTTGAGTTGAGTTGATTGGTTGAGTTTTAGTTTGAGTTGAGTTGAGTTTTAGTTGAGTTGAGTTGATTGAGTTGATTGAGTTGGTTGATTTTAGTTGATTTGATTGATTGAATTGCTTGAATTGAATTGAATTGAATTGAATTGAATTGGGAAATTTAATTGAATTGAATTGAATTGAATTGAATTGAATTGAATTGAATTGAATTGAAATTGAATTGAAATTGAATTTTAAAATTTAATTGAATTGAATTGAATTGAAATTTAATTGAATTGAAATTTAATTGAATTGAAATTTAATTGAATTTAATTGATTGAATTGAATTGAATTGAATTGAATTGAATTGAAATTTAATTGAATTGAATTGAATTGGAAATTTAATTGAATGAATGAATTGAATTGAATTGAATTGAAATTTAAAATTTAATAATTGAATTGAAATTTAATTGAATTGAATTGAATTGAATTGAATTGAATTGAATTGAATTTGAATTGAATTGAATTGATTGAATTGAATTGAATTGAATTGAATTGAATTGAATTGAATTGAATTGAATTGAATTGAATTGAATTGAATTGAATTGAATTGAATTGAATTGAATTGAATTGAATTGAATTGAATTGAATTGAATTGAATTGAATTGAAATGAAATGAAATGAAATGAAATGAAATGAAATGAAATGAAATGAAATGAAATGAAATGAAATGAAATGAAATGAAATGAAATGAAATGAAATGAAATGAAATGAAATGAAATGAAATGAAATGAAATGAAATTTAATTTAATGAAATAAATGAAATGAAATGAAATGAAAAAAATGAATGAAATGAAATGAAATGAAATTGAATGATGAATGAATGAACTGAACTGAACTGCTGAACTGAACTGAACTGAACTGCTGAACTGAACTGAACTGCTGAACTGAACTGAACTGAACTGAACTGAACTGAACTTGAACTGAACTGAACTGAACTGAACTGAATTTAACTGTGAACTGAACTGAACTGAACTGAACTGAAACTGAATGAACTGAAACTGAAATGAACTGAACTGAACTTTAACTGAACTGAACTTTAAATGAATGACTGAACTGAACTGAAATGAACTAACTGACTGAAATGAACTGAACTGAACTGAACTGAAATTGAACTGAACTGAACTTGAACTGAACTGAACTGAACTGAACTGAACTGAACTGAACTGAACTGAATTGAATTGAATTGAATTGGAAATTTAATTGAATTGATTGAATTGAATTGAATTTTTAATTGAAATTGAATTGAATTGAATTGAATTGAATTGAATTGATTGAAAAAAATTGAATTGAATTGAATGAATTGAATTGAAATAATAATTGAATTGGGAAAAAAAAATTTAAATTGAATTGAATTGAATTTAAAATTTAATTGAATTTGAATTGATTTAATTGATTGAATTGAATTGAATTGAATTGAATTGAATTGAATTGAATTAAAATTGATTAAATGAAATTTGAAATGAAATGAAATGAATAAAATGAAATGAAATGAAATGAAATGAATGAAATTGAATGAAGAAATGAATGAATTGAAATAAAATGAAATAAAATAATGAATTAAATTTGAATTGAATGATTGAATTTGAATTCAATTGAATTGAATTGAATTGAATTGAATTGAATTGAATTGAATTGAATTGAATTTATTGGGTAAGCTCAGACTTTATAAAAAAGTATGGAGCACAGCTCCCAGAGGATTCATCAAATTAAATCATATAAATATAATGTTCAATAAATAAGCAAAAAAACAAAAAATATGTATCAAGAAAAAATTATTGGAAAAGACTAATGACTAACTATACATAATACTCATCTAAACATACATAGCACTGACCTCAAAAATGTAGATAAATTCTTAATGAAATTTACACTGGTGTTTTGCATCAACGAAATATATTTGAAATGTGTTAGCCTATATGTATAATAGTGTGGTATATACATGTCACGTAACCTCACAATTTCACTGTTATTACATTCAAATAGGACATGAAACTCATCTCCTACAACCCCAGCGTCACACTTGTTACAGATCCGCTCTTCTCTATTTACACCTTGATATCTGCCGGCAATGACAGGCAATCTGTTATTACTAGTTCGTAATCTAGCCCACCATTTCGGTTTGTTCTTCTGTAAATGTACAATGTACCATTCCATGCCATAATCTACTTAAACAGCTTGTAGTTGCACAAAAAGATTTTGTTACTAAGTTGCCATGCCAAGTTGCAATCCACGGGTTTTTCAATCTCAATTCCACAGCCTTTTTAAACCCATTTTGTTAGGGACTCTTGCAACAACCACATACCTGACATACCCACATTCATTACAAATATTTTTGATGCGGGCTAACCATGGAGAGGTATAAATCCCTAACCTTTCCAACTGCAATAAGCATTGATACATTATATAGCTATATTTTGTATCTTTTCCTGAAATTAGCTTAGACCAATATCCTATCATTCTGCTCTTTATATGCATTCAAGTGAAATACTCCAAGTTCGCCATATACCGATATTATTACTAGTATTATTATGAATTTCCTATTAAACTGTTTTAAGAATTTCAGATCAATGTCTCTAACTCTCTAATATATTATATCCCCAATCTCAGATGCTAAGTCAGTATAGGTAGTAACCATGGTAATTAAAAAGTTCAATCGGGATGTCAACTGGGAAGCCAAACTTCCTACACTTACCTATCAATGAGTACAGGGGCCTTTGTTGCCTTTTTCTTTTAAACTCCCGCTCACCTTTAAGAAACCTTTCCCTTGGGAAAAATTAAAAAAACACAACCCAAAATCTTTTTAGTCCTCTACAACCTCAATGTTTTCCCCCACCAAATTTTAAATTGGGATATTTTTCTAGGTTAGCTTTTCCCTACTAAAAAGGGAAATTTTTGTTTTGTCAGAGTTAAGCTTCTTTCCATTTATTTCAATCCCAAAAAAGAGCAATCAGTGCCCTTCATTTTCCCCCACACGGGCACAAATATGATCGTATCATCTGCATACATTAAAAAAGAAGGGTTTTAAAAATATGAATTTAAGAAACTGTGTTGTTGGGGGTGTGGGGTGTGGGGTGTGTGGGGTGGGGTGTGTTGTGTGTGGTGTGTTTTGTGTGTGGGTGTGGGGTGTGTGGGGGGTTTTGGGGGTGTGTGGGTGTTTTGTGTGTTGGGGGTTTTGTGTTTTGGTGTGTGGGGTGGGTGGGTTTTGTGTGTTTTGTGGGGTCCGCAATTTATAAAAATTTTTTTTTTTTCAAAACTTTATAATTTTTACTACTATAAATTTTTTTTATTAGTATTTTTTTTTTCTCTTGCTCAGCTTTCCTTTAGTCTTTTCACAAATTTCCCCTTCCTCCTCCCAAAAACGGGGTTTTATTTTCCCCTTTCCCCCTCCCCCTCCTCCCCCTCCCCTCCTCCTTCCCCTCCTCCCGGGTTGATTAATTTCCCCTCATCTCCTTCAAAGAGTACCCAACTTTTATTCCCTTTTTATTTAATTTTCCATCCTCTCCCTCTTCCCTCCCTCTCCATGACTAATCTTTCCCCCCTTGGGGCACTCTCTCCAAAATTTCCCAAAATTACTGCCCCTTTCTTTTTCTTCTTCTTCTTTTTTCTTTGTCGTTCCCCCTTTCCTTCACATTCGCATTGGGGCAGCTATTCTTTTTTTAGGTTTTCCCCCTCCTCCTCCTTCCTCCTCCTCCTCCCCCTCCCCCCCTACTTAACCCCTTTTTTAAAAATTTTTTTCCATATTTTTTCTGATGTGAGGTCAACACACACACAACACACACCCCCACACACAACCCACACAACACACACAACCCCACGACAACACATAACCCAAAACCACCAAAAAATACACACATTGGTTTTCCATTTTTTTTCCTTATTCGCAGTATTTTTTTGGGCGGGAACTGGAGACAGTTGTGGGTTTTTATTTCACGTAAAAGATAGCGAAAAGGGAAAACCGCTTTAAAGAAAAACGAGAGAGAGAGAGAAGAAAAGAGAGAGAGAGAGAGGAGAGAGAGGAGAGAGAGAGAGAAAAGAGAGAGGGGAGAGAGAGGGAGACGGGGAGAGAGAGAAGAGAAAAGAGAGAGAAAAGAGAAAAAGAGAGAGAGATGAGAAGAGAGAGAGAAAAAGGGGAGAGAGAGGAGAAAAAGAAAGAGACTCTCCCCAAATCGTCATTTTTAAAAATTTGGTTTTTTTTTTCATTATTTTTCCCAAAATTCTTTTATGTTTTTTCCCCTTTTTCATCTTTATCTTTATATTTTATTTCACAATTTTTAAACATTCCAAAGCTATTCCTAAAATTTAGCTCTGTATTTACATTTTTTTTTTTTTTTTCCCCTCTCCATCTCTCTCTCTCTTCTTCTTCATCCCCTCTCTCCTCTCCTCTCTCCTTCTCCTCTCTTTTCTCTCCCCTCTCTTCCCCTCTCTCTCTTCCTCTCTCTCTCCTCTCTTTTCTCCCCTTTCGTCTCTCTCCCCCTCTCTCTCCTCTCTCCTCCTTCCTCTCCCCTCCTCTCCCTCTTCTCCCCTTCCCCCTCTTCCTCTTCCCTCTTGCTCTCTCTCTCTTCTCTTTTTTTTTTTTTTTTTAAAAAAAATGGCCCTGGGGCTACAAATTTGCAAAGGGTTGTTGGGAAAGGCCCAAAGGGTTTGGGAAAAAGCTAAAGGGTGTCCCCTGTCCCGGGAAAAATCTATTGAAAGCTATGCCTTTTAGGATAAACTAAATTTTAAAGTTAAAAGGGTGGGGTCACTTTCCCCTCAAAAGGGGCCTTTTTTTGGCGCCATATTTTAAAACGTTTCACTGTGGGCCCCTGTGTTCCCAAAGTTGTTCACTATTTGTTTTTGTGTCACTATTATCACTATTTACACGACAATGGTTCCCCCTTTTCGGGCCTAAGGCGGATTAAGCCGGGCACCATCTGTGGGCCCCCCACCTTCACCTTTCTGGGTTTTTTTCATTGCCACCAAAATCCACCTCAACCGGGGAAGGGTGTTCCACAGGTCGCCGGGCCCAAGTAAAGGGTCGGTGGCCCCCTCAAAGGTATGGGTCCTCGGGGCCTCGAGGAAGGGTACCCACGCTAAAACCCTCCTCTAACGCGCCCCTGACCCCCCCCACGGGACCCCCAAACCTGCAAAGGGGGGAAAGAGGTTTGCACCTGGGGCCTTTTGCAACACTGTGAAGGGGACCGCCCTCTCCCGAGTGCCCCAGGCTGCAAACTGGAGGCGGGGTATCCCCCAAATGCTCCTGCTGTAAGTCGTTTTTTTGTTGTTGTTGCTGGTGTTTTGGGGTGCAAGAAAGTTTTTTGTTGTTGTTGTCGCTGTGCTGCTGACACTTTTTTCCCCCCCGGGGGCGACGTTCCCCCTTTTAATTTTTTCGTCCCGGGTTTGGGGTATTAGGCCCCTCCCGCACCCCTCTGCACTTTGTCCAGCGTGACAGGTGGCAATGGGAAAACCCATTCAGGTGAGAGGATTGGTAAACCCCTGCGGGGGTCACTTGGGGGTTATACAGCCCCCATGAGGGGCCCTCAGCGTTGAGGGGAGGGGGCCTTTTCTCGGGCAGGAGGGTCACCCTTTAGGGAAAAACCCCCGGGCTTTCCACCTTTTCTCCAGGTGGCGGTCAAAGCGGAGCCGGGTCAACCTCCCCCCCCCAAGGGTGTTGGGGGAGTCCTTTTATGGCAAGGGGATCGGGACCCAAACTTCGGTTCCCCCCGTAGGCCCCGGGGCCCCCCCTCGAACGTGATATAACCAGGCCTGGGTCTTTTCGGGAGCAAACTTTAAATTGCCACCGGTTTTTCCCCCGGCCGGGTTTATTTTCACCAATTGGCGGTTTTGGGGCATCTATCCCCAAAGGGGGGTTTGCAGTCTCCTCTCTTTTGTAAGGGGTGGGACACGGTGCAGGCGTCAGCATAGGCAGACGCCACAGGAGGGTTTGGAGGAGGTTTTATTTAAGGGAAAATTTTTCCCCAGGAAAGGGGCCCTAAAATTTCCCCTTTAAAGGAAAACCTCCCCCGGGTACGTGGCTGACGTGGGTCCCATTCACCAAACCACCCCCCAGGACTCCGGCTGTTTCAGGTTAGCCGGGAAAAACGCCAGCAGGTTTCCCGTGTGGGGGGGAAAAATTCAAGGCTTTGCCAAAGGGGGCCCTTGGCCACACCCCAGTCAAAGGCCCCCGGCCCCATGTCCAGGGCAATCACCAGCGTTGGGGCCCGGGCCCGAGTCCAGGGGGTCCCCGCCAAAGATTTGGGAGAGAAGGAGAAAACAGGTCCGAGGCGGAGCGTCCCTTCCTAAAAAAGTCTGTCTAGGGGAAAATCCCGGTGGTGTCCCCCCTTTGGTGGCGGGGCGCTTTTCTCTGGGAATAATCCTTTCTAAGATCTTGCTGACAAAAAGGGCAGGAAACGGATTTTGGGCGTTTGCTGGCTGGATCATTCCCCCTTTTCCTTTTTTTTTGGTACGGGGGGGTGAAACGAGCCCCCTTCCCCCAGATTTTGGGCCCGGGGGCCCGTTTGGAGGCACTTTCTGAAAAAATTTTTCGTGAGGGGCCTTTTCAGCTCATCTGCCCCAGTGTTTAGCAGGAAGGGGCCACACCTCAAAGGGCCCCGGCCCCCTTTTTTGGGGTTGACGGGTTTCGCAGGAGGGGGCCACGATGTCCTCCCGTGACCACCGGGGCTGTCCCGGCCCAGGTGAAAAATAAAGGGTGAGGCTGGTCTCTCTCTCTCTCCCTCTCTCCCTTCTCTCTCCCCTCTCTCTCTCTCTATCTCTTTTCTCTCCTTCTCCCTCTTTCCCTCTCTCCCTCTTTTCTCTCAAAATCCCTCCTCTCTCCTCTCTTTTCTTCTCTCTCTCTTCTCCTCTCTCCTTCTCTCCTCTCCTCTCCTTTTTTTCCTCTTTTTCTTCTTTTCCCCTCTCTCTCCCCTCTCTTTTCTCTCTCTCTCCTCTCTCTCTCTTCTCTCCCCTCTCTCTCTTTTCTCTCTTTATCTTTTTTTTGTGGGTTTTTATTTTTTTTAGTTCTTTTTTTCTTCTCCCCAAAAATTTCTGGGTCCTTTCCCTTCCCCCTCCCCTCTCTTTCCCCTTTCCCTTAAAATCCTTCTCTCCACCCCCCTTGCCCGCCCCTCCCCCCACTTCCCCACCGATTTTTTTGGGGTTCCGGGTTTTAACCCCTTTGGGAGGGTTTTTTTGCTGGGGAGGGGGGGGCTCCCCAAACCCAAAAATTAATGCCCCCCCCCACCCCCCCAACCCAACTTCTGCCCACCCCCGCCACTAACCCCCCCCACTTACCCCCACCCCCCCCTACCCCCAAATTTCTGCCCACCCGCCACTACCCACCCACTTACTGCCCACACCGCCCACTACCCACCAACTTACTGCCCACCCGCCCACTACCACCCACTTACTGCCCACCCGGACACTACCCACCCACTTACTGCCCACCCGCCCACTACCCACCACTTACTGCCCACCCGCCTCCCACCCACCCACTTACTACCCGCCAACCGACCCACCTGATGATAAATAACTAATACAATTCATTCATAGTTTTATCCTTTTTTCATCTTTTTTGTATGTGTAGTTTCATATGTTTTCATGTCCAAGAAAACTTATCTAACTTTATTATTTTAAATATATTAATTTGTCTATTTACTCATTCTTTCTTTTCGTCTTCATTTTTTAATGTGTGGTTTCGTAGAGTGCAAGCATTTATATTTGTGCATTTGTCTGTATGTCTATCTTACTCTCTATATATGTGCATTCCCTTACCTTTAACCCAACAAAGAAAATATTAACATTATATAAGCCCCTTTCTCTGTTTACCTCCTTTCCTCCTCCTCCTCCTCTTTCCCGCATTCCGTATGCACCTTCATAATGCGGAGTGATCGCCTCGCCGCCGCCGCCGCCCGGAGTTTGCCAATAACGCCGCAGGGAAAGTGTCAGTCGCTAGGTAGTGGAGGTAAATGTGCAATATCCGGGCCATGGCGGCGCGTATAGGGAGAAGTAGAAGTAGTAGTAGTAGTCTTACTACTAATATTACTGCTACTACTACTTCTACTACTCCCCCAATCCCACCACCACTTTTACTATTACTACTGCTACTACTACTACTAGTAGTACTATTACTACTACTACTACTACTACTACTACTACTTCTACTACTACTACGCAAAGTTGGGAAGGGCAAGATGTTTGCAGCTTTAATCGATCTTTCCAAAGCATTTGATAGATTGAATCACTGTAAGCTGGGAAAAATATTATTAGATAGAGATATTTCACCTGACATTGTGTGACATTTAATGCATTATTTGAGAAATCAGTCAGCTAGAGTAGGATGGGGAAAATCTGCTGGTAATTACTGTTATATTAATCAAGGTGTCAGGCAAGGAGGCATACTGTCGCCATTTCTTTTTAAACTTTATATTGATGAAATTATAACTTCTATATCTTCTAAGGACATTGGTTGTAAATATGGATTTATGAGAGTCAATTTAATGGCTTATGCTGATGATTTAATTGTTCTTGCAGATACTTCAGAGACTTTAGGTGTATTATATGCTGAGATTAAGGAAAAGTTAGAAACATTGAATTTATTAATTAATCAAGTAAAGACGAAATGCTGTATATTTTCGAAGGATAGAAGGAAAAATGAAAGCAATGTTATTGATCTGTGTGGAGATAGAATAGCACTGGTGGATAATTACAAGTATTTAGGTTACTGTATCCAGAAAAATCTGAGTGATGAGAAAGATATAGATTTCAGGTTAACTAGTTTTTACGCAAAATTCAATTATATATATATAGAAATTTCAAGAATGTTTCCAGTCAAACTCTCATGTTCCTATTCAACTAATTTTGCTTGCCAGAGTATGAATGGTCTGGCCTAAAGGCAGACTGTTAGGATGAAAAATAAATCTTGCTATAAGACATTCCAGACAGCTTACCACAATGCCTTGAAAAATGTGTTTGTTTTGCCACTCTACAACAGTAACCATGAGATGGCTCAACAGAAAAGTAATTTGTTGTTCCAACATTACAATGCACTTGTACAGCCGAGATATTTTAAGAAACTTCTGGCTACCAATAACTCCCTCATTAAATGGTGTTTTCCCTTTTTAAAGAACGGATATACACTGCCTTCAATATCATTATTATTTAGAGATTTATATAACATAAATTTGATAGCATATGACCTGCAAACCATCAAAGCTAGAATTACGTGGGTACAAAATCATGAACCTGGCCGTCTGAACCGCTATGCACCAAACATTTAAGCTTGTATAACTGCATGTAGCTGCTTATATGTGGAATTTTAGATAATGTGTGAATTATTTTAATTTTTAATTATTCTTTTAGTCTTTATAGATAGAAGCTGTGAAGCCGTTTTGAGCATTC
>JACEEZ010001163.1:33018-39356 GCA_016584305.1 Chionoecetes opilio | reverse complement strand
CCAATATGATGCACTATCAATGACCAGATCCAACTCCCACATATTGTTTTATACTGGAGGATAATAATTCTTATCCCTGAAACGCGGGAGCAAATAAATTTTTAGTGCACAGTGCGGGAATGTGAGAAAAACGATGATCATTACAGAATTGGATGCAAATCACATCAACATCAAGGTTGTAGAAATCTGCATCCGGCATTATATCTAATTTTAACCCAAACGTATTGGGTTGAGGAATGGTTGTGGTTGGGAGTTGAAATAGCTGGGGCGAAGGGCAGCAAGTCGCTTGCGAGAGACGGTTGAGGTGAATTCAAGGGTGCCACACATTGGGATCTTGTCCCAAGATTTAGACGGGATTATTCATGTATTTATGCAGTCGTTTATCTGAAGGTAAGCATAGGTTCCGTTGTACCGTACCTTGATATAAACCACTGAATAAATACTTGAATAATCCCTTCAAAAGTCCCAAGATAGACACAAAATATCCCAACGCCAAGACCTACATCCCAAGATCTTTGGCAATTAACCAAGGATTGGTAAATATCTGCGTACATCGTAATGAGGCAGATGGTGGTGTGTGTTATCGAGAGCTGACATCAAGGCGTATATGTGACACAATAAGTAGACTTTTACGAATGTCGGCCTGGTTTTTGTATGCAATTGAAAACTGCGGTTTCGGTTTCGCAGTAGCTCAGCAGAGCCTTCAGGAAGGCTTGCCACAGCCCACGGGTTAATTGGATGGACTATGACAAGGAATTCCTGAATAAGAATTGAAGAAGGTAGTCTATAAAGAGTGTTGACCAAGAAATTAATGAAGGGCGTGGAATGAAATCAAATTTAAGGAACATCTACAAGAAATAAAGATTTATAAATATATATAAAAGACGACGTATACAAAAGATGGAAACGTGATATAGAAAGATATATTATAATAGAAAATAATCAGTATTAAGATACACATCATTCAGGAGGAAACTGCGTACATGGAAATGAATAAGGTAAACAATAAGGAGGAAAAGAACCATGAGTGACAGAGAAACACAAAAACACAAATCAACAAAATATAATTATAAAACACAACTAAAACACACACACCCACCCACACACAAACACACACACACAGACACACACACAAACACATACACAAACACACACATCGCACACAACACAACACACACACACACACACACACCACACACACACACACACACACACACACACACACACACACACACACACACACACACCAACTACACACACAAACACACACACACACACATCAACACACACACCACACACACACACACACACACAACACACACACACACACACACACACACACACACACACACACACACACACACACACAAATCGCACACAACACACACACACACACACACAAACACACACACACACATACACACACCACACACACACACACACACACACACTAACACACACCCTCATGAAACAAAGGAACACCCGATGATCAAAAACACACAAAAACGAGAACAAAAGTCTCATTACAGCAAAATAAACACCATAAAAAAAAGACCACAACAACAACAAAACAACAGGGATATATGAGAAAGGTGAGACAGCGATACAGGTGAATATATGAGGGAGAAAAAAATGGAAACACAAACTAAAACACATCCAGAAATAAAGATAGATAGCTATTGGTTAATTAATAAATAATTAATTAATCATGGGGAACACTCGTTGGAAGGAGCGCCGAATCGCCAATCCTGAAGAGCATCCTACCATCCTACTCCGACCTGTATAGTCTACTACTCTTAAAAGTTCAAATATGGGGGACCAATAATGGCCCAGATCTAACTCCAAGCTGTACAACTCTTAAAAGTTCCAAGATGAATGACCAACCATGGTCCAGATCTAACTCCAAGCTCTATTACCCGTAAAAGTTCCAAGATGATTGACCAACCACATCTAAGGATCTTACTCCAAGCTGTTCTACCCTTAAAAGTTGCAAGATAATGACGGACCAAATATGGACCAGATTCCAATATGATGCACCTATCAATGACCAGATCCAACTCCCACATTATTGTTTTATACTGGAGGATAATAATTCTTATCCCTGAAACTGCGGGAGCAAATCAATTTTTAGTGCCACCAGTGCAGGAATGTGAGAAAAACGATGATCATTACAGAATTGGATGCAAATCACATCAACATCAAGGTTGTAGAGATTTTGCATCCGACATTATATCTAATTTTAACCCAAACGTATTGGGTTGAGGTATGGTTGTGGTTGGGAGTTGAAATAGCTGGGGCGAAGGGCAGCAAGTCGCTTGCGAGAGACGGTTGAGGTGAATTCAAGGGTGCCACACATTGGGATTTTGTCCCAAGATTTAGACGGGATTATTCATGTATTTATGCAGTCGTTTATCTGAAGGTAAGCATAGGTTCCGTTGTACCGTACCTTGATATAACCACTGAATAAAATACTTGAATATCCCTTCAAAAGTCCCAAGAGTAGACACAAAATATTTCCACGCCAAGACCTTACATCCCAAGATCTTTTGGCAAAATAACCCAAGGATTGGTAAATATCTGCGTACATCGTAATGAGGCAGATGGGGTGTGTGTTATCGAGAGCTGACATCAAAGGGGCGATATATGGACACAATAAGTAGACTTTTTTTACGAATGTCGGCCTGTTTTGTCATGCAATTGAAAAACTGCGTTTCGGTTCGCAGAGCTCAGCAGAGCCTTCAGAAGGCTTGCACAGCCAGGGTTAAACTGGAGGCTATGCAAGAATCTGAATAAGAATTGAAGAAGTAGTCTATAAAGAGGTGACCAAGAAATTATGAAGGGGCGTGGAATGAAATCAAATTAAGGAACATGTACAAGAAATAAAGATTTATAAATATATATAAAAGGACGACGTTATACAAAAGCTGGAAACGGATATAGAAAGATATAATATAATAGAAAATAATCAGTATTAAGATACACATCTGCAGGAGGAAAATGTTACATGGGAAATGCAATAAGTAAACAAGAAGGAGGAAAAGGACATGAGTGACAGAGAAACACAAAAACAAATCACAAATATATAATTATTTCAAAACACAAACTAAACACACACACCCACCACACACAAAACACACACAAATAGACACACACACAAACACATAACACAAACACACACATGCACCCACAACACACACACATACACACACACACACCACACACACACACACACACACACACACACGTACACACACACACACACCACACACAATTACACACACAACACACAACACACACATACACACACCACACACAACACACACCACACACACAACACACACACCAAACACACACACACACACACACCACACAAACACACACCACACACAACTCACACAACACACTCACAACACACACACACCACACACACACACACACACACCCATATACACACACACACACACACACACAACACACACACACCACACGACACACACACACACACACACACCACACACACACACACACTCACACACACACACACCCAACTAACACACACCCTCATGAAACAAAGGAACACCCGATGATCAAAAACACACCAAAAAACGAGAAACAAAAGTCTCATTACAGCAAAACAAACGCCATAAAAAAAGACCACACAACAACAAAAACAACAGGGATATATGAGAAAGGTGAGACAGCGATACCGGGAATATTGAGGGACGAACAAAATGGAAACAAAACTAAAAAACACATCCAGAAATAAAGATAGATAGCTAATGGTAATAATAAATAATTAATAATGCATGGGAACACTCGTTGGAGGAGCCCCTATCGCCAATCCTTTGAATATCATCATACCATCCTACTCCGACTTTATAGTCTACAATACTATTAAAAGTTCAACTATGGGGGACCACATAATGGCCCAGATCTAAACTCCAAGCTGTACAACTCTTAACAAGTTTTCCAAGATGAATGACCAACATGGTCCAGATCTAACTCCAAGCTCTATTACCGTAAAGTTCCAAGATGATTGACAAAACACAGCTAAGGATCTTACTCCAAGTAGCTCTACCCTAAAAGTTGCAAGATAATGAGGACCAAATATGGACCAGATTCCAATATGATGCAACTTATCAATGACAGATCAACTCCACATATTGTTTTATACTGGGGATAATAATTCTTATCCCGAAACTGCGGGAGCAAATAATTTTAGTGCCACCGTGCGGGAATGTGAGAAAAAACGATGATTCCAGTACAGACTGGATGCAAATCACATCAACATCAAGGTTGTAGAAATCTGGCATACGGCTATACTAAGTTTAACCCAAAAAACGTATTGGGTTGAGGATGTTGTGGTTGAGTTGAAATAGCTGGGGCGAAATGCAGCAAGTTCGCTTGCGAGAGACGTTGAGGTGAATTCAAGGGTGCCACACATTGGGATTTTGTCCAAGATTAGACGGGATTATTCATTATTTATGCAGTCGTTATCTGAGGTAAGCATAGGTTCGTTGTTACGACCTTGATATAAACCACTGTATAATACTTGAATAATCCCTTCAAAAGTCCCAGATAGAACAAAATATCCCAACGCCAAGACCCTACATCTCAAGATCTTTGGGCAAATAAACAAGGATTGGTAAAATATCGCGTACATCAGTAATGAGGTAGATGGTGGTGTGTGTTATCGAGAGCTGAATCAAGGAGCTATGTGACAAATAAGTAGACTTTTACGAATGTCGGCCTGGGTTTTTGTATGCAATTGAAAACTGCGGTTTCGGTTCGCAGTAGCCTCAGCAGGCCTACAGAAGCCTTTAAGCCACAGCCCCAGGGGTTAAACTGGATGACTATGACAAGAAGTCCTGAATAAGAATTGAAGGAAGGAAGTCTATAAGGGGTGTTGAAAAAGAAATTAATGATAGGGCGTGGAATGAAATCAAATTTTAAGGAACATCTAAAGGAAATAAAGATTTATCAAATATATATAAAGGACGACGTTAACAAAAGATGGAAACGTGATATAGAAAGATATATATAATAGAAATAATCAGTATTAAGGATACACATCATTCAGGAGGAAACTGCATACATGGAATGAATAAGGTAAACAAGAAGGAGGAAAGAACCATGAGTGACAGGAAAACACAAAAACACAAATCAACAAAAATTATTATAAAAACACAACTTAAAAACACACACACCCACCCACACACAAACACACACACACAGGACACACACACACAACACATACCACAAACACACACATCGCACACAACACACATACACACAACACACACACAACAAACACACACACACACGTACACACACACACCACCACACAATTACACACACAAACACACACACACAATACACACACCACAAACACACACACCACAACAAACACCCCAACACACCACACACCACACACACACACCACACACACAACTCCACACAACACACTCACACACACACACACCACAACACACACACACACACACACACACACACACACACACCACACACACACACAAACACACCACACCCACACACACACACACACAACACACACCACACACACACACACACACCACACACACACTAACACACACCCGCATGAAACCAAGGAACACCCGATGATCAAAAACACACAAAAAAACGAGAACAAAAGTCTCATTACAGCAAAAATAAAACACCCATAAAAAAAAACCACAACAACAACAAAACAAAACCAGGGATATATGAGAAAGGTGAGACGCGATAAGGTGAATAATTTTTTTGAGGGGAGAAAAAATGGAAACACAACTAAAAAACACATCAGAAAATATATATAATAAAGATAGATAGATATTGGTAATTAATAAATAATGACTTATCATTTGGGAACACTCGTTGGAAGGAGCGGACGAAAATCCGCCAATCCTGAAGGAAGCTCTACCATTCCACCTCCGACCGGGTATAGTCTTTTACTCTTAAATGTTCAAATATGGGGGACCAAATAATGGCCCAGATCTAACTCCAAGCTGTACAATCTTAAAGTTCAAGATGAATGACCAACCATGTTCCAGATTCTAACTCCAAGCTCTAGTACCCGTAAAAGTTCCAAGATGATGACCAACCACATCTAAGGATCTTACTCCAAGCTGTCTACCCTTAAAAGTGGCTAAGATAATGACGGACCAAATATGGGACCAGATTCCCTTCCAATATTGATGGCCACCTATCATGACCAGATCCAACTCCCACAATTTGTTTATACCGGAGGATAATAATTCTTATCCTGAAACTGCGGTGAAGCAAATAAATTTTTAGTGCCACCAGTGCAGGAATGTTAG
>JACEEZ010001163.1:0-25651 GCA_016584305.1 Chionoecetes opilio | reverse complement strand
CAGTATTAAGATACACATCATTCAGGAGGAAACTGCGTACATGGAAATGAATAAGGTAAACAATAAGGAGGAAAAGAACCATGAGTGACAGAGAAACACAAAAACACAAATCAACAAAATATAATTATAAAACACAACTAAAACACACACACACACACACACACACAACAACACACACACACACACACACACACACACACACACACACACACACACACACACACACACACACACACACACACACACACGTACACACACACACACACACACACTACACACACAACACACACACACACATACACACACCACACACACACACACACACACACACACACACACACACACACACACACACACACACACACACACACACACAACTCACACACACACACTCACACACACACACACACACACACACACACACACACACACACACACACACACACACACACACACACACACACACACACCACACACACACACACACACACACACACACACACATACACACACCACACACACACACACACAAACACACACACACACACACACACACTAACACACACCCTCATGAAACAAAGGAACACCCGATGATCAAAAACACACAAAAACGAGAACAAAAGTCTCATTACAGCAAAATAAACACCATAAAAAAAAGACCACAACAACAACAAAACAACAGGGATATATGAGAAAGGTGAGACAGCGATACAGGTGAATATATGAGGGGAGAAAAAAATGGAAACACAACTAAAACACATCCAGAAATAAAGATAGATAGCTATTGGTTAATTAATAAATAATTAATTAATCATGGGGAACACTCGTTGGAAGGAGCGCCGAATCGCCAATCCTGAAGAGCATCCTACCATCCTACTCCGACCTGTATAGTCTACTACTCTTAAAAGTTCAAATATGGGGGACCAATAATGGCCCAGATCTAACTCCAAGCTGTACAACTCTTAAAAGTTCCAAGATGAATGACCAACCATGGTCCAGATCTAACTCCAAGCTCTATTACCCGTAAAAGTTCCAAGATGATTGACCAACCACATCTAAGGATCTTACTCCAAGCTGTTCTACCCTTAAAAGTTGCAAGATAATGACGGACCAAATATGGACCAGATTCCAATATGATGCACCTATCAATGACCAGATCCAACTCCCACATATTTGTTTTATACTGGAGGATAATAATTCTTATCCCTGAAACTGCGGGAGCAAATCAATTTTTAGTGCCACCAGTGCAGGAATGTGAGAAAAACGATGATCATTACAGAATTGGATGCAAATCACATCAACATCAAGGTTGTAGAGATCTGCATCCGACATTTATATTCTAAATTTTAACCCAAAAACGTATTGGGTTGAGAGGTATGGTTGTGTTGGGAGTTGAAATAGCTTGGGGCGAAAGGGCAGCAAGTCGCTGCGAGGAGACGGTTGAGGTTGAATTCAAGGGGCCACAACATTGGTATTTTTTCCCAAGATTTAGACGGGAGTATCATGGATTGATGCAGTCGTTTATCTGAAGGTAAGCATAGGTTCCGTTTTGTACCGTTACCCTGATATACACCACTGAATAACATCTTGAATAATCCCTTCAAAAGTCCCAAGATAGAACAAAAATATTCCACGCCAACAAGGACCTACATCCCAAGATTTTTGGCAAAATACAACCAAGATTGGTAAATATCTGGCGTACATCGTAATGAGGCAGATGGTGGTGTGTGTTATCAGAGAGCTGACATCAAGCGTATATGTGACACAAATAAGTAGACTTTACGAATGTTCGCCTAGTTTTTGTATGCAATTGAAAACTGGGTTTTCGGTTTCGCATTAGCTCAGCAGAGCCTTCAGAAAGCTTGGCACAGCCCAGGGTTAACTGGATGGACTATATGACAAGGAATTCCTATATAAGAATGGAAGAAGGTAGTCTATAAGGGAGTCGCAGTGTTGACCAAGAAATTAATGAAGGGCGGGCATGAAATCAATTAAAGGAAAACATGTACAAGAAATGAAAGAATTTATAAATATATATAAAAGACGACGTATACAAAAGATGGAAACGTGTGATATAGAAAGATATATTATATAGAAAAATAATCAGTATTACGATACACATCATTCAGGAGGAACTGCCATACATGGAAACGGCATAAGGTAATAAAGAAGGAGGAAAAGAACCATTGAGTGACAGAGAAACACAAAAACACAAAATCAAAAAATATAATTATACAACACAACTAAAACACACACACCCAACCCACACACAACACACAACACACAGACACACACACAAACACATCACCAAAAACACACACATCGCCACACAACACACACACATACACACCACACACACACACAACACACACACACACCACACACGTACACACACACACACCACACACACACTTAACACACACAAACACACACACACAACATACACACACCCACACACACACACACACACACCACACACACACACACAACACACAACACAACACACACAACACACACACACACACACCTCACACACACACACTCCACACACAAACACACAAATCCACAAACACACAACACACACACACCACACCACACACACATACACACACACACAAACACACACACAACACACACACACACACACACACACACACACACACACACACACTCACACACACACCACACACACACTAACAACACACACACACTCACACACACACACACCACACCACACTCAACACACACCCTCATGAAAACAAAGGAACCACCCGTATGATCAAAAAAACACACTAAAAAAGAGAAACAAAGTCTCATTACAGCAAAACAACAACCATAAAAAAAAGACCACAACAACACAAAACAACAGGGATATATGAGGAAAAGGGTGAGGACAGCCGACCAGGTGAATATATGAGGGAGGAACAAAATGGAAAACAAAACTAAAACACATCCATAAATAAAGATAGATAGCTAATGGTTAATAATAAAAAGTAATTAATCATGGAACACTCGTGTGAGGGAAGGCCCCTATCGCAAATCCTGAAGAGCATCCTACCATTTCTACTCCGCCTTTATAGTCTACTACTCTTAAAAGTTCAAAATATGGGGGACAATATGGCCCAGATCTAACTCCAAGCTGTACAAACTCTTTTTTTAAAAGTCCAAGATGAATGACCCAACCATGGTCCAGATCCTAAACTCCAAGCTCTATTACCTAAAAGTTCCCAAGATGATTGACCAAAACCACATAGAAGGATCTTAACTCAAGCCTGCTCTCCCTTAAAAGTTGCCAAGATCAATGACGGACCAAATAATGGACCAGATTCCTAATAGGATGGAACCTATCAATGACCAGATTCCAAACTTCCCAACATATTTGTTTTATACTGGAGGATAATAATTCTTATCCTGAAAAACTGCGGGAGCAAAGCAATTTTTAGTGCCACCAGTGCGGGAATGTGAGAAAAACGATGATCATTACAGACTTGGATGCAAATCACATCAACATCAAGGTTGTAGAAATTTGCATCCGGCATTATATCTAATTTTAACCCAAACGTATTGGGTTGAGGTATGGTTGTGGTTGGGAGTTGAAATAGCTGGGGCGAAGGGCAGCAAGTCGCTTGCGTGAGACGGTTGAGGTGAATTCAAGGGTGCCACACATTGGGATTTTGTCCCAAGATTTAGACGGGATTATTCATGTATTTATGCAGTCGTTTATCTGAAGGTAAGCATAGGTTCCGTTGTACCGTACCTTGATATAAACCACTGTATAAATACTTGAATAATCCCTTCAAAAGTCCCAAGATAGACACAAAATATCCCAACGCCAAGACCTACATCCCAAGATCTTTTGGCAAATAACCAAGGATTGGTAAATATCTGCGTACATCGTAATGAGGTAGATGGTGGTGTGTGTTATCGAGAGCTGACATCAAGGCGTATATGTGACACAATAAGTAGACTTTTACGAATGTCGGCCTGGTTTTTGTATGCAATTGAAAACTGCGGTTTCGGTTTCGCAGTACTCAGCAAGCCTACAGGAAGGCTTGCCAACAGCCCCGGGTTAACTGGATGGACTATGACAAGGAATTCCTGAATTAAGAAATTGAAGAAGGTATTCTATAAAGATGTTGACCAAAGAATATGAAGGGCGTGGAATGAAATCAAATTTAAGGACATCTACAAGAAATAAGATTTTATAATATATATAAAAGACCGAAGTATACAAAAGATGCAAAAGTGATATGAAAGATATATTATATAGAAACTAATCAGTATTAAGATCACAATCATTCAGGAGGATACTGCTACATGGAAATGAATACGGTAACAAGAAGGAGAAAAGAACCATCTGTGACAAGAAACACAAAAACAACAATCAACAAAATATAATTATAAAACACAACTAACACACACAGAGTAGCACCCCCCACACACAGAACACACACGGGAATACCACAGACACACACACAAACACATACACAAACACACACATCGCACACAACAACACACACACCCACCACAGCCAACCACGACACACACACACGACACACTGACACACCCACACACACACACACACTTACACACACAAACACACACCAACACATACAAACCACAACACACACACACACACACACACACACACACACGACACAAGGCCACACACACACACACACACACACACACACACCAACTCACGAAACACCCACTCATTCACACAACACCACACACACCACACCCACACACACACACACACACACACACACACCCACACACACACACACACACACACACACACACACACACCACACACAGTACACACAACCCACACACACTACACACACACACACACACACACACACACACACACACACACACACCACACACACACACACACACCACACTAACCACACCCTCATGAAACAAAGGAACACCCGATGATCAAAAACCACAAAAACGAGAACAAAAGTCTCATTACAGCAAAACAAACACCATAAAACAAAGACCACAACACAACAAAACAACAGGGATATATGAGAAAGGTGAGACAGCGATACATGTGAATATATGAGGGGAGCAAAAATGGAACCAAAAACTAACAACATCCAGAAATAAAGATAGATAGCTTAGTTGGTTAATAATAAAATAATTAATTAATCATGGGGAACACTCGTTGGAAGGAGCGCCCCCCCCCCCCGGAAAAAATTTCCCGCCAATACTGAAGAGCATACTACCATCCTACTCGCGACCTGTAATAGTCTACTACTCTTTAAAGTTCAAATATGGGGGACCAATAATGGCCCAGATCTAAACTCCAAGCTGTAACAACTCTTAAAAGTTCCAATGAATGACCAACCATGGTCCAGATCGAACTCCAACTCTATTACCCGTAAAGTTCCCAAGATGATTGACCAACCCATCTAAGTGATCCTTACTCCAAGCTGTTTTCTAGCCCTTAAAATTGCAAGATAATGACGACCAAATATTGACATATTCCAATATGATTGACCTATCATGACCAGATCCAACTCCCACATATTTGTTTTTAATACTGGAGGATAATAATTTTTTATCATTGAAACTGCGGGAGCAAATAATTTTTAGTGCCACCAGGCGGGAATGTGATAAAACAGTGATCATTAACAGAATTGGATGCAAATCACATCAACATCAAGGTTGTAGAAATTTGCATCCGGCATTATATCTAAATTTTTAACCCAAACGTATTGGGTTGAGGTTGGTTGTGGTTGGGAGTTGAAATAGCTTGGCGAAGGGTAGCAGTCCGCTTGCGAGAGACGATTGAGGTGAATTCAAGGGTGCCACACATTGGGATTTTGTCCCAAGATTAGACGGAATTATTCTTATTTTAATCAGTCGTTTATCTGAAGGTACAGCATAGTTTCCGTTGTACCGTACTTGATATAAACCACTGAATAAATACTTGAATAATCCCTTCAAAGTCCCACTGATAGACACAAAATATCCCAACGCCCAAGACCTACATCCCCAGATCTTTTGGCAAATAACCAAGGATTTGTGGTAAATATCTGCGTACATAGTAATGAGGCAGATTGGTGGTGTGTGTTATCGATAGCTGACATCAGGCGTATATGTGACATCAATAGTAGACTTTTACGATGTCGGCCTGGATTTTTGTATGCATTGAAAACTGCGGTTTCGGTTTCGCAGTAGATTCAGCAGACCTTCAGGAAGCTTTGCCCACAGCCCACGGTTACTGGATGGACATGACAAGGAATTCCTGAATAAGAATTGAAGAGGTAGTCTTAAAGATTGTTTTGACCAAGAAATTATGAAGGGCGGTGTAATGAAATCAAATTTAAGGAACATCTACAAGAAATAAAGATTTATAAATATATATAAAGACAACGCATACAAAAGATGGAAACGTGATATAGAAAGATATATTATAATAAAAATAATCAGTATTAATATACACATTCATTCGAGGAAACTGCATCACATGGAATGAATAAGGTAAACAGGAAGGAGAAAAGAACCGTGAGTGACCGAGAAACACAAAAACACAACTCAACAAAATATAATTATAAAACACAAACTAAAACATCACACCTCACCCACACACAAACACACACACACCATACACACACCAAACACATACACAAACAACACACTCGCACATAACACACACACACACACACACCCACACCACACACACACACACACGTACACGCACACACACACACACACACTTTACCACACAAACCACACACACACATACACACACCACGACACACACACAACACACACAATCAACACACACCACACCACACACACACACACACACACACACAACTCACACACACAGCACACACACACACACATCACACCACACAACATCACACCAAACACACACACACACACACACACACACACACACACACACACACAAACAACACACACACACACACACACAACGAACACACACACACAACACACACACTACACACATATACACACACACACACACACACTACACACACACACACACACACACCCACACACACACACACACACACACACACACACACACTAACACACCCCCTCATGGAACAAAGGACACCTGATGATCAAAAAACACACAAAAACGAGACCCTAAAGTCTCATTACAGCAAAATAAACACCATAAAAAAAGACCACAACAACAACAAAACAACAAGGGATAATAGGAGAAAGGTGAGACATAGCGATACAGGTGATATATGAGGGAGAAAAATGGAAACTCTAAACTAAACACATCCAGAATACAGATAGATAGCTATTTGGTTATTATTAAATCATTTAATTAAATCATGGGGAACACTCGTTGGAAGGAGCGCCGAATCGCCAAATCCTGAAGAGCATACTACCATCCTACTCCGAACTGTATAGTCTACTACTCTTAAAAGTTCAAATATGGGGGACAATAATGGCCCAGATTCCCGATAACTCCAAGCTGTAGCAACTCTGTAAAAGTTCCAAAATGTAATGGACCCAACCCATGGTCCGATCTAACTCCAAGCTCTAATACCGTAAAAGTTCCAAGATGATTGACCAAACCACATCTTCGGGGATTCTTGACTCCCAAGGCTGTTCCCTTTTAAAAGTTGCAAGATATGATGCGGACCAAATATGGACCAGATTCCAATACTGTTGCACCTATCATGACAGATCAACTCCCCCATTTTTGTTTTATACTGGAAGTATAATAATTTTTTATCCCTGAAACTGCGGAAGCAAATTCAATTTTTAGTGCACACCAGTGGCGGGAATGTGAGAAAAACAGTGATCATTACAGAATTGGTGGCAAATCACATCAACATCAGGTTTTAGAAATTTGCATCCGGCATTCTATCAATTTTTAACACAAACGTATTGGGTTGCGGTATGGTTGGGGTTGGGAGTTGAAATAGCTGGGCGAAGGGTAGCAAGTCGCTTGCGAGAGACATTGATGAAATTCAAGGGTGCCACACATTGGGATTTTGTCCCAAGATTTTAGACGGATTATTCATTTATTTATGCAGTCGTTTATCTGAAGGGTAGCCTAGGTTTCCGTTTACCGTAACTTGATATAAACCACTGAATAAAATACTTGAATCATCCCTTCAAAAAGTCCCAAGATAGACCACAAAATATCCCCAACGCCAGACCTACAGCCCAAATCTTTTGGCAAATAACCAAGGATTGGTAGTATATCTGCGTACATCGTAATGATGGCAGATGTGGTGTGTGTTTATCGAGAGCTGACCATCAGGCGTATATGTGACACAATAAGTAGACTTTACGAATGTCGGCATGTTTTTTGTATGCATTGAAAACTGCGTTTTCGGTTTCCGCAGTAGCTCAGACAGATGCCTTCTTCAGGAAGGCTTGCCACAGCCCACGGGTTAACTGGATGACTATGACAAGGAATTCCCTGAATAAGAATTGAAGAAGGTAGTCTATAAAGAGTGTTGACACAAGAATTAATGAAGGGCGTGGAATGAAATCAAAATTTAAGGAAACATCTACAAGGAAATAAAGATTTAATAAATATATATAAAAGGCAACGCATACAAAAGAATGGAAACGTGATATATGAAATATATATAATAAAAAAATAATCAGTATTAAGATACACTTCATTCAAAGGAAACTGCAATACATGGAAATGAATAAGGTAAAACAGGAGGAGGAAAAAACCGTGAGGTGACAGAGAACACAAACACAACTCAACAAAATATAATGTAAAACCAACTAAAACACACACACCCACCCACACACAAACACACGACAACACAGAACACCACAAACACATACACAAACACACACATCGCACACAACACACACACACACACACACACCACAACACACCACACACACACAAAACGTTACACGCACACACACACAGCACACACTTACACACACAAACACCACACACACATACACACACCACACACACCACACACACCACACACACACACACACACACACAGCACACAACTCCACACACACACTCACACACACACAACCACGACACCAGCACACACAACACAAACAACCACACAAAAAACACACATACACACACACACACACACCACACACACACACACACACACACACACACACACCACACTAACACCAAGGACCCTCATGAACAAGGAACACCCTATTATCAAAACACACAAAAACGAGAACAAAAGTCCTCATTACACAGCAACAAATACCTACAAAAAAAAGACCACAACAACAACAAAACAACAGGGATAATATGAGGAAAGGTGAGACGCGATACAGGTGCATATATGAGGGAGAAAAAAATGGAAACGAAACACTAAAAACACTCCAGAATAAAGATAGATAGCTAATGAATAATTAAAAATTATTAATATCATGGGGAACAACTCGTTGGAGGGAGCGCCGCATCGCCAATCCTGAAGAGCATCCTACCATCCTACTCCGACCTGTATAGTCTACTACTCTTAAAAGTTCAAATATGGGGACCAATAATGGCCCAGATCTAACTCCAAGCTGTACAACTCTTAAAAGTTCCAAGATGAATGACCAACCATGGTCCAGATCTAACTCCAAGCTCTATTACCCGTAAAAGTTCCAAGATGATTGACAAACCACATCTAAGGATCTTACTCCAAGCTGCTCTACCCTTAAAAGTTGCAAGATAATGACGGACCAAATATGGACCAGATTCCAATATGATGCACCTATCAATGACCAGATCCAACTCCCACATATTTGTTTTATACTGGAGGATAATAATTCTTATCCCTGAAACTGCGGGAGCAAATCAATTTTTAGTGCCACCAGTGCGGGAATGTGAGAAAAACAGTGATCATTACAGAATTGGATGCAAATCACATCAACATCAAGGTTGTAGAAATTTGCATCCGGCATTATATCTAATTTTAACCCAAACGTATTGGGTTGAGGTATGGTTGTGGTTGGGAGTTGAAATAGCTGGGGCGAAGGGTAGCAAGTCGCTTGCGAGAGACGGTTGAGGTGAATTCAAGGGTGCCACACATTGGTAATTTTGTCCCAAATTTAGCGTGATTATTCTGTATGTATCAGTCGTTCATCTGAAGTAAAGCATAGGTTTCCGTGTATCCGTACCTTGATTATAAACCATGAATAAATACTTTAATATCCCTTCAAAAGTCCCGAAGATAGACACAAAATATCCTCAACGCCAGACCTACATCCCCAGATCTTTTGGCAAATAACGCAAGGGCTTGGTAATATCTGCGTACATCGTAAGGAGGCAGATGGTGGTGTGTGTTGATCGGAGCTGACATCAAGGCGTATATGTGACACAATAAGTAGACTTTTACCAGAATGTCGGCCTGTTTTTGTATGCATTGAAACTGCGGTTTCGGTTTCGCAGTAGCTCAGCAGAGCCTTCGGAAGGCTTCCACAGCCCCGGGATTAACTGGATGGACTTGACCAGGAATTCCGGAATAAGGAATTGAGAAGGTAGTCTATAAAGAGTGTTGCCAAGAAATAAATGAGGGCGTGAATGAAATCAAATTTAAGGACATCTACAAGAAATAAAGCTTTATAAGATATATATAAAGACACGCTACTAAAGATGGAAAACGTGAATATAGAAAGATATTTATAATAAAAAATAATCAGTATTAAGTACACATCATTCAGGGAGGAAACTGCCTACTGAAAATGATAAGGTAAACAGGAATGAGGAAAGAACCGTGGAGTGACATAGAAACACAAAGACACACTCAACAAAATATAATTATAAAACACACTCGAACACACCCACCCACCCACACACAAACACACCCACACAGACACACACACAAACACATACACTACCACACCCCCAGCCATCGCACACAACACACACACACCACACCACACACACACCACAACACACCGTACCCGCACCAAACCCACCCAAACCAAAACAAACACACCTTACACCACAACACACCCACACACATACACCACCACACACTACCACACACACACCACACCACACCACACACCAACACACACACGACTCACACACACACTCACAACACACACACACACACACACACCACACACACCCACACAAACACACACACATACAACACACACACACACACACACACACACACACCACACACACACCACCACACACACACACACCACACCACACACACTACACACACCCTCATGAACACAGGAACACCCTGATGATCAAAAACCACAAAAACGATAACATAGTCTCAATTTAAGCAAAATAACACCATAAAAAAAAGACCACACAACAACAAAACACAGGGATATATGATAAAGGTGAGATCAGCGATACAGGTGAATATATGTGGGAGAAAAAAATGGAAACAAAACTAAAACACATCCAGAAATCAAGAGTAATAGCTATTGGTTAATTAATACAATAATTAATTAATCATGGGGAACACATCGTTGGAAAGAGCGCCGATCGCCATCCTGAAGAGCATCCTACCATCCTCTCGACCGTATAGTCCTACGACTCTTAAAGTTCAAATATGGGGCCCAATGGCATGGCCCAGATCTAACTCCAAGCTTGTCAACCCTTAAAAGTTCCAAGATGAATGACCAACCATGGTCCGATCTAACTCCAGCTCTATTACCCTTAAAGTTTCCCAGATGATTGACAACCACATCTAATGGATCTTACTCCAAGCTGTTCTACCCTTAAAGTTGCAAGATAATGACGACCACATATGAGACCAGATTCCCACTATTGGAAAAAAAAATTTTTGTGGCACTATCAATGAAAGAATACCAACTCCCCATATTTTGTTTTATACTGAGGATAATAATTTTTATCCTCGCTGAAACTGTCGGAGCAAATCACATTTTTTAGTGCCACCAGTGGCGGGAATGTGAGAAAAACAGTGATCATTACAGAAATGGATGCAAATCACATCACCTCAAGGTTGTTAAGCAAATTTGCATCGGCAATTATATCTATTTTAAACCCAAACTAATTTGGTTGAGTATGGTTGTGGGTTTGGGAGTTGAAATAGCTGGGGCGAAGGGTAGCAAGTCCGCTTGCGAGAGACGGTTAGGGTGAATTCAAGGGTGCCACACATTGGTATTTTGTCCCAAGATATTAGACGGGATTATTCTGTACTTTATGCAGTCGTTTATCATTAAGGAAGCTAGGTTCCGTTGTACCGTACCTTGTATAACCACTGAGTAACTACTTTGATAAATCCCTTCAAATGTCCCAAGCTAACACAAAATATCCCAACGCCAAGACCTACTCCCAGATCTTTTGGCAATAACCAGGATTGGTAAATTTCTGCGTACTCGTATGAGGCAGATGGTGTGTGTGTTTTCGGAGCTGACTCAAGGCGTATATGTGACCAATAGTAGACTTTACAAAAGTCGGCTTGGTTTTGTATGCACATTGAAAACTGCAGTTTCGGTTTCGCAGTAGCTCAGCAGAGCCTTCAGGAGGCTTCCAATGCCCACGGTTAACTGGTGGACCTATGACAAGAATTCCTGAATAGAATTGAAGAAGTATCTATAAAGAGTTTGACCAAAGAATTAATGAAGGGTCGTGAATGAAATCAAATTTAAGGAACATCTACAAGACATAAGATTTATAAATAAATATCATAAAAGACGACGTCACAAAAGATGGAAACTGATATAGAAAGATCTATTATAATAGAAAATAAATCCAGTATTAATGATACAACTCTTCTCAGGAGGAACTGCAATAGCTGGAAATATAATGTAAACAAGAAGGAGGAATAGAACCATGAGTGACAGAGAAACACAAAACACAATCACAAAGATATTATTATAAAACACCAACTAAACACACACACCCACCCACACCAAACACACACACACAGACACACACACAAACACATACCAACACACACTCGCACACAACACACGACACACAACCACACCACACACAGCACACACACAAGTAACGCACACACACACACACACACTTACACACTACAAACACACACACCACATACACACACCACACACCATACACACACCACACCACTAACACACAAACACACCACACCCACACACAAACACCACAACACACACACACACAACACACCGAACACACACACACACACACTAAACTCACACCCTCCATGAAACAAAGAACCCCATGATCAAAAACCCACAACAACGATACCAAAGTCTCATTACAGCAACACAACACCATAAAAAAAGACCACAACAACAACAAAACAACAGGGATATATGAGAAAGGTGAGACAGCGATACGGTGATAGTATGAGGGGAGAAAAAATGGAAACAAAACTAAAAACACATCGAAATAAAGATAAGATGGTATTGTTATGTAATAAATAATTAATTAATCATGGGGAACACTCGTTGGAGGGCGCCGAATCGCCAATCCTGGAGAGCATACATACTCCTCTCCTACCTTTATAGTCCTACTACTACTTAAAAGTTCAAATATGGGAGGACCAATAATGGCCCAGATCTACTCCGAGCTGGTACAACTCTTAAAGTTCCAAATGGAATTACCAACCAGGGTCCCCAGATCTACCTCCCAAGCTCGATTACCCGTAAAAGGTTCCAAGATGATTGACCACCACATCTAAGTATCTTACTCTCAGCTAGTTCTACCCTATAGTTTTCAAGATATGACGGACCAAATATGACCAGATCCAATATGATGCACCGATCAATGACCAGATCCAACTCCCACATATTTTTTTATACTGGAGGATAATAATTTTTATCCCTGAAACTGCGTTAGCAAAGCAATTTTTTAGTGCCACCAGTGCGGGACAGTGAGAAAAACAGTGATCATTACAGAATGGTGCAAATCACATAAACATCAGGGTTGTAGAAATTTGCACCGGCATTATATCTAATTTTTTAACCCAAACGTATTGGGTTGAGGTCTGGTTGTGGTTGGGAGTTTAAATAGCGGGGCGAAGGGCAGCAAGTCGCTTGCGAGAGACGGTTGAGGTGAATTCAAGGGTGCCACACATTGGGATTTTGTCCCAAGATTTAGACGGGATTATTCATGAATTTATGCAGTCGTTTATCTGAAGGTAAGCATAGGTTCTGTTGTACCGCACCGTGATATAAACCACGGAATAAATACTTGAATAATCCCTTCACAAGTCCCAAGATAGACACAAAATATCCCAACGCCAAGACCTACATCCCAAGATCTTTTGGCAAATAACCAAGGATTGGTAAATATCTGCGTACAGCGTAATTAGGCAGATGGTGGTGTGTGTTATCGAGAGCTGACATCAAGGCGTATATGTGACACAATAAGTAGACTTTTACGAATGTCGGCCTGTTTTTTGTATGCAATTGAAAACTGCGGTTTCGGTTTCGCAGTCGCTCAGCAGAGCCTTCAAGAAGGCTTGCCACAGCCCACGGGTTAACTGGATGGACTATGACAAGGAATTCCTGAATAAGAATTGAAGAAGGTAGTCTATAAAGAGTGTTGACCAAGAAAGTTATGAAGGGCGTGGAATGAAATCAAATTTAAGGAACATCTACAAGAAATAAAGATTTATAAATATATATAAAAGACGACGTATACAAAAGATGGAAACGTGATATAGAAAGATATATTATAATAGAAAATAATCAGTATTAAGATACATATCATTCAGGAGGAAACTGCATACATGGAAATGAATAAGGTAAACAAGAAGGAGGAAAAGAACCATGAGTGACAGAGAAACACAAAAACACAAATCAACAAAATGTAATTATAAAACACAACATAAACACACACACCCACCCACACACAAACACACACACACAGACACACACACAAACACATACACAAACACACACATCGCACACAACACACACACACACACACACACACACACACATACACACACACGTACACACACACACACACAAACACACTTACACACACAAACACACACACACACATACACACACCACACACACACACACACACACACCCCACACACACATACACACACACACACACACAACTCACACACACACACTCACACACACACACACACACACACACACATACACACACACACACACGCACACACACACACACACACACACACACACACACACACACACACACACACACACACACTAACACACACCCTCATGAAACAAAGGAACACCCGATTATCAAAAACACACAAAAACGAGAACAAAAGTCTCATTACAGCAAAACAAACACCATAAAAAAAGACCACAACAACAACTAAACAACAGGGATATATGAGAAAGGAGAGACAGCGATATAGGTGAATATATGAGGGGAGACAAAAATGGAAACAAAACTAAAACACATCCAGAAATAAAGATAGATAGCTAATGGTTAATTAATAAATAATTAATTAATTATGGGGAACACTCGTTGGAGGGAGCGCCGCATCGCCAATCCTGAAGAGCATCCTACCATCGTACTCCGACCTGTATAGTCTACTACTCTTAAAAGTTCAAATATGGGGGACCAATAATGGCCCAGATCTAACTCCAAGCTGTACAACTCTTAAAAGTTCCAAGATGAATGACCAACCATGGCCCAGATCTAACTCCAAGCTCTACTACCCGTAAAAGTTCCAAGATGATTGACCAACCACATCTAAGGATCTAACTCCAAGCTGTTCTACCCTTAAAAGTTGCAAGATAATGATGGACCAAATATGGACCAGATTCCAATATGATGCACCTATCAATGACCAGATCCAACTCCCACATATTTGTTTTATACTGGAGGATAATAATTCTTATCCCTGAAACTGCGGGAGCAAATCAATTTTTAGTGCCACCAGTGCGGGAATGTCAGAAAAACAGTGATCATTACAGAATTGGATGCAAATCACATCAACATCAAGGTTGTAGAAATCTGCATCCGGCATTATATCTAATTTTAACCCAAACATATTGGGTTGAGGTATGGTTGTGGTTGGGAGTTGAAATAGCTGGGGCGAAGGGCAGCAAGTCGCTTGCGAGAGACGGTTGAGGTGAATTCAAGGGTGCCACACATTGGGATTTTGTCCCAAGATTTAGACGGGATTATTCATGTATTTATGCAGTCGTTTATCTGAAGGTAAGCATAGGTTCCGTTGTACCGTACCTTGATATAAACCACTGAATAAATACTTGAATAATCCCTTCAAAAGTCCCAAGATAGACACAAAATATCCCAACGCAAAGACCTACATCCCAAGATCTTTTGGCAAATAACCAGGGATTGGTAAATATCTGCGTACATCGTAGTTAGGCAGATGGTGGTGTGTGTTATCGAGAGCTGACATCAAGGCGTATATGTGACACAATAAGTAGACTTTTACGAATGTCGGCCTGGTTTTTGTATGCAATTGAAAACTGCGGTTTCGGTTTCGCAGTAGCTCAGCAGAGCCTTCAGGAAGGCTTGCCACAGCCCACGGGTTAACTGGATGGACTATGACAAGGAATTCCTGAATAAGAATTGAAGAAGGTAGTCTATAAAGAGTGTTGACCAAGAAAGTTATGAAGGGCGTGGGATGAAATCAAATTTAAGGAACATCTACAAGAAATAAAGATTTATAAATATATATAAAAGACGACGTATACAAAAGATGGAAACGTGATATAGAAAGATATATTATAATATAAAATAATCAGTATTAAGATACACTTCATTCAGGAGGAAACTGCATACATGGAAATGAATAAGGTAAACAAGAAGGAGGAAAAGAAACATGAGTGACAGAGAAACACAAAAACACAAATCAACAAAATATAATTATAAAACACAACTAAAACACACACACCCACCCACACACAAACACACACACACACACACACACAAAAACACATACACAAAACCCCACACATCGCACACAACACACACACACACACACCACACACACACACACACACACACACACACACACGTACACCCCACACACACACACACACACTTACACACAAAAACACACACACACACACATACACACACCACAACACACCACACACACACACACACACCACACACACACACACACACACACACACACACACACACACACACACACACACACACACATATACACACACCACACACACACACCACACACACACACACACACTTACACACACAAACACACACACACACACATACACACACCACAACACACAACACACACACACACACACACACACACACACACACACACACACACCACACACACACACAACTCACACACAACACACACACACACACACACACACACACACATACACACACACAAACACACACACACACAACACACACACACACACACACACACACACACAAACACACACACACACACACACACACACACACATAATACACACCCTCATGAAACAAAGGAAACCTTTATGATCAAAAAACACACAAAAACGAGAACAAAAGTCTCATTACAGCAAAACAAACACCATAAAAAAAAGACCACAACAACAACAAAAAAAACAGGGATATTGAGAAAAGGGGAGCAGCGTACAGGTGAATATATGAGGGGGGACAAAAAGGAAAACAAAAATAAAACCACCAGAAATAAAGATAGATAGCTAAGGGTTAATTTAAAAAATAATATTTAAACAGGGGAACACTCGTTGGAGGGAGCGCCGCATCGCCAATCCCGAAGAGCATCCTACCATACTACTCCGACCGATAGTCTATACTCTTAAAAGTTCAAATATGGGGGACCAATAAAAGGGCCCCGATCAACTCCAAGCTGTACAACTCTTAAAAATTTCCCAAAATGAGACCAACCATGGTCCAGTCTAAAACCCAAACTCTATTACCCCAAAAGTTCCCCGATGATTGACCAACCAATCTAAGGATCTACTCCAAGCTGTTCTACCCTTTAAAAATTTCAAGAAAGGGGGGGACCAAAATGGGCCAGATTCCAATATGATGCACCTATCAAGACCCGATCCAATCCCAATATTTATTTATACTGGGGATAATAATTTTATCCCCGAAATGCGGGGGCAAACAATTTTTAGTGCCCCCCAGGGTGAAGTGAAAAAACAGGACCCTTACAGAATTGGTGCAAATCACATCAACATCAAGGTTGAAAATCTGCATCCGGCATTAATCTAATTTTAACCCAAACGATGGGGTTTAGGTATGGTTGTGGTGGGAGTTTAAATAGCTGGGGCGAAGGGGAGCAAGGCTTTCGAGAGGGGCGGTGAGGGGAATTCAAGGGGCCACACATTTGGGGAAATTTTCCCCGATTTTGACGGGATTTCATGTATTTTTTGCATTCGTTTATCTGAAGGGAAGCATAGGTTCCCTTTTAGTACCTTTATATAAACCACGAATAAATACTTGAATAATCCCTTTAAAAAATACCAAGATAGACACAAAAATATCCAACCCCTGCCTACATCCCAAAATCTTTTGGCAAATAACCCCAAGGGGGAAATATCTGCGTAATCGAAGTTAGGCAGATGGTGGTGTGTGTTATGAGAGCTGAAAACAAAAGGGTAATGTGACACAATAAGTAGATTTTTTCGAATGTCGGCTGGGTTTTTTATGCAATTTAAAACTGGGTTTCGGTTTCACAGTAGCTCAGCAGAGCTTAGGAAGGTTGCCCCCAAGGGGGTTTAAAGGATGGACTAGACAAGGAATCGAAAAAAATTGAAGAAGGTAGTCTATAAGAGTGTGACAAGAAAAAAAAGAAGGGGGTGGAATGAAAAACAAATTTAAGGAACACTACAAGAAAAAAGATTTTAAATATATATAAAAGACGACGATACAAAAGATGGAAAAGTGATATAGAAAGAATATTATATAGAAAAAACGTATTAAGATACACATCCTTCGGGGGGGAAACTGCATACAGGAAATGAAAGGGAAAAAAGAAGGGGAAAAGAACCTGGTGACAGAGAAACACAAAAAAAAAAATCAACAAAAATAAAATTTTAAAACACAAAAAAAACACAACATCCACACACCACAAACACACACCCCACAGACACACACACAAAAAACCCTACAAACACAACATCGCACACAAAAACCCACACCAAACCCCCCCCACAACCACACACACCTACACACACACACACACAATACACACACAAACAAACACCACCCAATACACACCACACACACACACACACACACACACACAACCCCACACACACACCACACCACAACCCCACACACAAACTCACACACACACACTACACACACACACCCCACCACACACATCACACAACAAAACAAAAAACACCCACACACAACACACACACACAACCACACACACACACACAACCACACCACCACACACACCACTAAAACCCCCTCAGAAACAAAGGGGAAAACCCATGATCAAAAACACACAAAAAAAGAGAACAAAGTCCATTAAGCAAAAAAAAACACCATAAAAAAAAAGACCACAAAAAACAAAAAAAAACAGGGATATAGAGAAAGGTGAGACAGCGATACAGGTGAATATATGAGGGGAGAAAAAAAAGGAAACAAAACAAAAAACACCAGAAAAAAAAGATAGATAGTAATGGGAATTTAAAAAAAAAAATTAATCATGGGGAAAAAACTCGTTGGAGGGAGCGCCGCATCGCCAACCGAAGAGATCCCACCATCCACTCCCACCTGTATAGTTACTACTCTTTTTTAAAATTCAAATATGGGGGGGACCATTTAAGGCCCAGATTAACTCCAAGCTGTACAACTTAAAAAATTCCAAGATGAAGACCCAAACCCTTTCCCGAACTAACTCCAAATCTATACCCAAAAAAATTCCCAAGTGATTGACCCCAACCCCATTAAGGATCTAATCCAAACTGTTCTACCCCTTAAAAATTGCAAGAAATGACGGACCAAATATGGACCAGATTCCAATATGATGCACTATCAATGCCAGATCAACTCCCCCAAAATTTTTTTTATACTGGAGTTAATAATTCTTTTCCCCGAAACTGCGGGAGCAAAAAATTTTTGGCCACCAGGCTGGAAGTGAGAAAAACAGTGATCATTTCAGAATTTGGGTGCAAAACACATCAAATCAAAGGGTTTTAGAAATTGCATCCGGGATTATATTATTTTAACCCAAACGATGGGTTGAGGTAGGTTGGGTGGGGTTTTAAATTGCGGGCGAAGGGCAGAAGCGCTTGCGAGAGATTTTGAGGTGAATTTAAGGGTGCCACACTTTGGGGTTTTGTCCCCCAAAATTTAGACGGGATTATTCAGATTTAGCAGTCGTTTTTCTGAAGGTAAGATAGGTTCCCTTGTACCCTACCTGAATAAAAACCCCTGAATAAATACTTTAATAACCCCTTTAAAAGTCCCAAGAAAAAACACAAAAAATCCCCAAAGCCAAGACCACATCCCCAAAATCTTTTTCAAATGATCAAGGATTTGGGAAATATCTGCGTACAGCGTAAGAGGGAGATGGGGGTGTGTGTTAGGAGCTGACATCAAGGCGTATATGTACACAATAAGAGACTTTTACGAATTTGGCCTGGTTTTTGTATGCAATTGAAAACTGCGGTTTCCCCCCGGGTTTTGGAGTGTTTAGCAGAGCCTTAGGAAGGGTTTCACAGCCACGGGTTAATGGGGGTGTGCAAGGGAAATTTCCCGAATAAGAATTTAAGAAGGTAGTCTATAAAAAAGGTTGACCAAGAAAGTTATGAAGGGGGGTGGAATGAAATAAAATTTTAAGGGGAAAATCTACAAGAAATAAAGATTTTTAAAATATATAAAAGAGACGATACAAAAGAGGAAAAAGTGAATAGAAAGATAATTATAATAGAAAAAATCAGTATTAAGATACACATCTTCGGAGGAAACTGATACATGGAAATGAATAAAGGGAACAAGAAGGAGAAAAAAACCCTGGTGACAGAGAAACACAAAAAAACAATAAAAAAAAAAATTTTAAAACACAACTAAAACACACACACCCCCCACACCAAACACACAACACAGAACCCCACACAAAAAACAAAACACAACCCCACCCCCATCGCACACAAAACACAAACAACACACCACACCCCCACGTACACACACAACACACACACACACACTTACCACACAAAACACACACCACCTACACACCCACACACACCCCCCAACACACACACCCCACACACAACCCCAACACAAACACCCCCACCACACACCACTAAACCCCCCACTCTCATAAAAAAAAGGAAACCCCCGATGATCAAAAATACACAAAAAAAGAGAAAAAAAGTTCAACAGCAAAACAAACCCATAAAAAAGACCACAACAACAACAAAAAAAAGGGGTATATGAGAAAGGTGAGCACGTACAGGTGAAATATGAGGGAGAAAAAAATGGAAAAAAAAAACTAAAACAACCAGAAAAAAAAGATAGAACCAATGGTTAATTAATATATAATTAATTTAAAAATGGGGAAAAACTCGCTGGAGGGAGCGCCGCATCCCAATCCTGAAGAGCATCCTACCTCCTACTCCCACCGATAGTTAAATACTTTAAAAGTTCAAATATGGGGGACCAATAATGGGCCCCGACTAACCCAAGTGTAAACTCTTAAAAAATCCAAGAGAAGACCAACCCGATCCAGATTAATCCAAGTCTTTACCCGTAAAAGTTCCAAGATGATTGAACAACCACATTAAGGGGTCTACTTCAAGCTGTTTACCCCTTAATTTTGAAGATAAGACGGACAAAAGACCCGATTCATAGAGCACCTATCAATGACCCGATCCAAATCCCCCAAATTTTGTTTTTTTATGGAGGATAATAATTTTTTCCCCGAAACTGCGGGAGCAACAATTTTTTGTGCCACCAGTGCGGGAATGTGGAAAAAAAAGGATCATTACAGAATTGGGTGCAAATACATCAACACAAGGTTGTAGAAATCGCATCCGGCATTATATCTAATTTAACCCAAAAAAATGGGTTTTAAGTATGGTTGGGTTGGGAATTGAAAATAGCTGGGGCGAAAAGGCAGCAAGCGCTTGCGAGAGACGGTTTAGGGGAATTCAAGGGTGCCACACATTGGGGTTTTGTCCCAAGATTTAGACGGGATTATTCATGTATTTATGCAGTCGTTTATCTGAAGGTAAGCATAGGTTCCGTTGTACCGTACCTTGATATAAACCACTGAATAAATACTTGAATAATCCCTTCAAAAGTCCCAAGATAGACACAAAATATCCCAACGCCAAGACCTACATCCCAAGATCTTTTGGCAAATAACCAAGGATTGGTAAATATCTGCGTACATCGTAATGAGGCAGATGGTGGTGTGTGTTATCGAGAGCTGACATCAAGGCGTATATGTGACACATAAGAGGACTTTACGAATGTCGGCCTGGTTTTTGTAGTAAGAAAAGCTGCGGTTTCGGTTTCGCAGTAGCCAGCAGAGGCCTTCAGGAAGGATGCCACAGCCATCGGGTTAAACTGATCAGACTAGACAAGAATTCCGGAATAAGAATTGAAGAAGGTAGTCTATAGAGTGTGACCAAGAAAATTAATGAAGGCGTGGAATGAAATCAAATTTAGGAACATCTACAAAAAATAAAGATTTATAAATAGTATATAAAAGACGACGTATACAAAAGATGGAAACGTGATATAGAAAGATATATTATATAGAAAAATAATCATATTAAGATACACATTCATTAAGGAGGGAAACTGCATACATGGAAATGAATAAGGTAAACAAGAAGAGGAAAAGAACCATGAGGGACAGAGAAAACACAAAAACACAAATCAACAAAATGATATTAAAAACACAACGAAAAACACAACACCCACCCACACACAAAACACACCACACAGACACATCACACAAACACATACACAAACAACACAGGCACACAACACACACACACACACACACACAACACACACCACACACACACACACAGACACACACACTCACAACTCACACACCACACCACTCACACACACACACACACACACCACACACACACACACAACACACACACACACATACACACACACCACACACAACACACACACACACAACCACACACACACACAACACACACACACAACACACACACACACAACCACACAACACACACTAAACACACCACCCTCATGAAACAAAAGGAACCGGATGATCAAAACACAAAAAAAAACAAACGAGAACAAAAAGTCTCACAACAGCAAAAACAAACCCATAAAAAACAGACCACAACAACAAACAAAAACAACAGGGATGTATGAGAAAGGTGAGACAGCGATACAGGTGAATATATGAGGGGAGAAAAAATGGAAACAAAAACTAAAAACACACCAGAAATAAAGATAGATACCTAATTGGTTAATTAATAAATAATCAATTAATCATGGGGAAAACACTCGTTGGAGGGAGGGCCGCATCGCCAATCCTGAGAGCATCCTACCATTCCTACTCCGACCTGTATAGTCTACTACTCTTTAAAAAGTTCAAATATGGGGGGACCATAATGCCGATTCTAACTCAGCTGTACAACTCTTAAAAGTTCCAAGATGATGACCAACCATGGTCCAGATCTAACTCCAAGCTCTATTACCCGTAAAAGTCCAAGATGATTACCAACCACATATAACGGATCTTACTCCAAAGCTTGCTCTACCCTTAAAAGTTGCAACGTAATGACGACCAAATATGGACCAGATTCCAATATGATTGCACCTATCAATGACAGATCCAACTACCCACATATTTGTTTTATACTGGAGGTAATAATTCTTTATCCTGAAACTGCAGGAGCAATCATTTTTAGTGCCAACCAGGCGGGAATGTGAGGAAAACGATGATCATTACAGCATTGGATGCAAATCACATCAAACATCAAGGTTGTAGAAAATATGCATCCGCATTATATCTAATTTTAACCCAAACGTATTGGTTTGAGGTTGGTGTGGGTTGGGAGTTGAAATAGCTGGGCGAAGGGACAGCAAGTCGCTTGCGGAAGAGGGACGGTTGAGTGAGGTGAATTCAAGGGTGCCACACATTGGGATTTTGTCCCAAAGTTTTAGAGGGGATATTCGTATTATGCAGCTTTTATCTGAAGGAAAGCATAGGTTCCGTTTTCCCGTACTTGATAAAAACCCACGAATAAAACTTGAATAACCCCTTCAAAAGTCCCAAGGACAAAAAATATCCCAACGAAAAAGACCTACACCAAAGATTTTTGGCAAATAACCAAAGGGTTGGAAAATCTCGTACTCGAAATGGGGCAGATGGTGGGTGTGTTATCGAGAGCTGACATCAAGGGTATTGGAAAATAAGTAGACTTTTACAATGCGGCCTGGTTTTTGTATGCAATTAAAAACTGCGGTTTCGGTTCGGTGCCAGCAGAGACTTCGGGAAGGTTTGGCCACAGCCCAGGGGCAAGCCCATCGGATGGACTTAAAAAGGGAAATTTCCCCAAAAAAATTTAAAGAAGGTAGTCTATAAAGAGTGTTGACCAAAAAATTAAGAAGGGCGTGGAATAAAATAAAATTTAAGGAACATCACAAAAAATAAAGTTTATAAATATAAAAAAGACGACGTATAAAAAAGAGGAAACTGATATAAAAAGATATATTAAAATAGAAATAATCAGTATTTAAAATACACATCATTCAGGAGGAAACTGCATACATGGAAAAGGGGAAAAAGGTAAAAAAGAAGGAGGAAAAAAACCATGGTGACAGAGAAACCAAAAAAAAAGATCAACAAAATATAATTATAAAACACAACTAAAACACACACACCCCCCCACACACAAAAAACCCCACACACAGACCACACACAAAAAACAAAACAAACCACCATCGCACACAAACAACACACACACACAACCACACACACACTACACCCCACACACATACCACACTTCAACACAAAAACCACAACCATACCAACCACACACACACACACCAACCAACACCCCACAACACAAACAACACACACACACACATACAACCCCACACACACCACACACTCACACACACACAAACACAACCACACACACACACACACACAACCCCACACACACACACACACACACACACACACCCACACCACACAACACACACACACACAACACAACACTTACACACACAACCACACACACACATCACACACAAAAAACACACACCAACACACCACACACAAACACACACACACACACACACAAACACCCCACACCCAACACACACCCACACACACACACACACACACACACACAAAACCACACAACACACCCACACCACACACAAAAACACCCCCACACACACACACACACACACCACACACACACACACACACCCAAAAACCCCCAAAAAAACCACAAAACACACCCCCACACACCACACAAACACACACACACACAACCAACACACAACACACCCACACACACACACACACACACACACACACCACACAAACACCACCACCCCAACACACAACAACACACACACAAACAAACACACACCAAAAACCCAACACAAACACACAAACCACACACCCACCAAAAACACCACAACACCACACACAACACACAAAACACACAACAACACAAAACACACACCCTAAAACAAAACCCCTTTTAAAAAAAAAAAAAGGAAAAAATCCCCCCCCATGAATTCCCCAAAAAAAAA
>JACEEZ010001160.1:0-35942 GCA_016584305.1 Chionoecetes opilio | reverse complement strand
GGCTTGGGCTGGGGTGGCAGGCAAGGTTAGCAACACGTCTGAGAGAGAGAGAGAGAGAGAGAGAGAGAGCGAGAGAGACCCGAGCCAGAGCGAGACCCGAGAGCGAGAGCGAGAGCGAAGAGCGAGGCGAGAGCGAGAGCGAGAGCCGAGAGAGAGAGAGAGAGAAGAGAGAGAGAGAGAGGAGAGAGAGAGAGAGAGACCCCCCTTCAATCCTTTCACGCTTTTTCCTCAAACCAACAGCGGCGCCCAGCCAGGCTCCAGCGCGGGCCCGTGGCGGGTTTAAGCGGCGGCGGGCGGGAGATGGAGGGGCGTGAGTGGCAGCGCCCAACACATCGTCTCCCCCCCCCCGTCCTGACATCCCCCTCCATCAGGGAACGCCGCTGCCTTACGTCGGAAACTGGAAGCAATGCCAAACAAGACCAGCGTGGGAACCTTCATCTTTTGTGGCAAAATCATCTATTTATAAAAAAAAGAAAAAAACGTAAAAAACGGGCATTAAGAAACGGAAAAAGTGGCGTTACCTTTGCCTATTATGAAAGAAGAAAAATATTCGTCATTTTTTTTTTTTTTCCAATTGTTCTTGTACTTTTTATATCCGTCTTTCAATGTACACACGTAATTCATTGTTATCAATTCATATTTCTTGCCATCTTCAAATTTTTTCCCTGTCCTGTCTTCATCACCTAATCGCATCACCTAATCGCACGTATTTCTCAGATTTAGTTTCTTTTTCCTTATCTATCTATCTATCATCTACTATATAAATACATCAATCTATCAACTTATCATCTATCATCTATCTATTTTTCTATATCTATCTATCATCTATTAACTATTATCTATATCTATCTATCTATCTAGCTCTCTCGTCTCTGTCTCTCTGTCTTTTTTCTTCTTCTTTCTTTCTTTCTTTCTTTATCTATATATACTATCTATCCCCATCCTCATCCACTTCTTCTTTTTCAGGAGTGTGAAAGTCAGCGGGCGTAGCTACACTTACGCCCAGGTGGTGGATGCCGCGCCAGGTGGGGCGGGTGTCTCACGGCCTGGGCTTGCTAGGGCGACACACGGGCCCCGTCTTTGATGCTGAACTGCCCTTGTATCCCGGTGGTCCTGGGCGCCATAGCTGTGGGCGTGCCTTCCCGTCATTAATTCCGCTACCTCAGGTATGTCAGGTAACCCATTCGATTATGTGATTCCGTATTTTTTCTCTGTGGGTGAACAAATAATTCGAGTCTTTACGCAAATAATTAAAGTTTTGTCGTAGAATTCAGTTTGCATTAAGTGTTAAAAGGGGATACTATATTAGGTCGGGGGAAAATAGGAGAAGGAGGAGAGAGGGGGAAGGACAAGCGCGATGATAAGCTACGTATTGTCATATCTGGAACAATTTAAGTAGCTATCACCTATCACATGTATGCAGAGTAATACTATTTGGACTTGTATTCGGGATTTCGAAAAATGATCTGCTTCTCATGTTATCTGTGTTGATTTTAAAGGGCGGGTGTGTTTTTGTGGTGGGGAGTGTGTGAGTGTGTAGTGAGGGGAGTGAGTGAGAGAGAAAAGACGCTTGATATCTTTCAGGTGCACCGTCACGTGTCACGTAATGTTCTTGGGGAGCCTCTGTTATGCTGGTGCCTGTGTTGAGATGGACGTAATATTAACCCTTGGGAACTCCCCCTCACTGTTTATCAATCAGACGCTTTGCCGCTTATCATTACCAAATTGCTTGCGATTTGATAAACAATCGCTACTCCACGAACACATTATTTTTCGAGCTATGCGCCCTTTTTTTTTTGCCGTGTTTTGTTTCCCAGGTTTTTTTTGAATAGAGGGGGGGGGGGGGGGAATTACAAAGAGGGGGGGGAAAATTTGTGTTATTATAATTGCTTCCTCTCGCAGTTTCTTTTTGGGCCCCTTGACTCCATCTTGTCCCCACAGAGGAGGCGTGTCGCCAGTGAGGGACAGCGACGCCTGTCTGGTGGTGCACGACAAATGCCACGCGAAGGGGGTGGAGGCGGCGATTCTCTCCTCCAGAAGCCCTTGCGAAGAATCACGAACACCGATGCGTCGCCACCCGCGGGAGTTCCCAGTCTGGGGAGTCTTCTACAGGACTCTTCCCTGCCCCTCGCCGACCCCGTAGAGGTGTGTCATGGGAAGGAGGAAAAACAGGGTACCCAGTTGGATTTTATAGAGTCAATGGGGTCAAAATTGAGTGTATTCTGCTTCTCTGTTCTTTATTGATCGACTGATTGAGTGATTGATTGATTGATTGATGATTGATTGATTGATTGATTGATTGATTGAGTGAATTTTTTCCATTAGTTCACCTTGAAGTGGTTCAGATTGTGTGGGAAATATTTTTTCATATTTCGGGGAGAGAGAGGGGAAAAGAGAGAGAGAGAGAGAGAGAGAGAGAGAGAGAGAGAGAGGAGAGAGAAGGAGAGATGAGAGAGGGGAGAGAGAAGGGGAGTTTATTTCATTACATTGCGCCATATCAACATGTGGCACATGACATATCGCTTTCCCTCACAGGTGATCGGGACGGAGACTGCCTTGATACCATACTCCAGCGGCACAACGGGAACCCCAAGGGCTTTGACGGGGCCGCACAAGGCCCTCACCAGCAACGTCGCTATATTCTCCCCCCCAAGCTTCTACTCCGCCAAGGCTTCCACAGGTACGCACGCTGCACGCACACTCTAATTTTATTGATAGTAACAACTCAGAAAGGTAAACATAATCCTACGATATAATGTAACAAGGAAAGGGATAACAAATGTAGATTCCCGTAGGTAACACTCGATAAGGTAAATCTAATACGATATAATGGACTAAGGAAAGGGATGACACTTTTAAACATTCCCAAATTGGTAAGAAAATGAAACAAAGAGATTGAAATGAGCTCAGAAGTGTAAAAAAACGCCATCGTGTCTGCCTTTCATATTTTTCACTTGTATATTCCATCGTACGTTTCCCTAAATCAACTCTTCTGCAGGTTCACAAGTGAGAGAGTATGTACCTTGAACCTTACAGAGACGCATCAAGACTGCTTCCTCTGTTACCTGCCTTTGTTCCACTCGTACGCATTACTACCGGTCATGATGGTGGGCCCGCATAGTGGCGTCAAGATTGTCACGATGCCCAAGTTCGACGCAAACGCCTATGTACCTCAGATCATCAAACATAAGGTGAGTCGCCCCTTCATACCACCACGGGCGCCAGGCTGTGTCGGGGCCTTCCAAGACAGTATTATTGGCATCTTGTTTTTCCCTCCCCCTCTTTCTGACACACAAATCTCTCTCTCTTCTCTCTCCCTCCCCTTCTCTCTCCTCTCCTCTCTCTCCTTCTTCTCTCTCTCTCCTTCATCCTCTCCCTCTCCTCTCTCCCCTCTCTCCTCTCTCTCTTCTCTCCTCTCTCCTCTCTCTCTCTCTCTCTCTTCTCTCTTCTCTCTCTCTCTCTCTTCTTTTCTCTCTCTCTCTCTCTCTCTTCTCTTCTCTCTCTTCTCTCTCTCTCTCCCTCTCTCTCTCTCTCTCTCTCTCTCTCTTCTCCTCTCTCTCTCTCTTCTCCTTCTCTCTCTTTTTCTCTCTTCTCTCTCTCTCTCTCTCTCTCTCTCTCTCTCTCTCTCTCTCTCTCTCTCTCTCTCGCAACAATTTTAAGGACCACATGTATGGCAGAGATAATTAATACTATTGGACTTTGTATTCGGAGAGTTTCCCGTCATATTTCGCAAGGTTATTATAAAAACAATGTGGCAAAAAGCGTGCGGGTGGGGCAGGTGTCCCGGGTTTCGTGCCGCAGGTGAGTGTGCTGCCCCACCGGGGCCGTCGGTGTTCAACTTCCTGACGCAGAGTCCTGACGTCACCCCAGAGTCATGGCGTCTGTGCAGAGTATACTTGCGGCGCGGCGCCCGTGTCCCTGTCATCCGCGGAAACCTTTACACAAAAGGTTGACAGACCCATATTTTTTTAAGAAGGTGAGAGCAGAGAAGACGCTGGGGGGGAATACCTGAGTGGCCAATACATTACTGTGATATTCCTGTGCCATCTTTCAAGACTTGCATCACCCTCATGCCTTATATCCTTAGTGACGACACTTTTCTTACCTTTCAAAGTTTACCATGATGTTGAATTTCTCAGTTTTCCTTCTGCTGTGCATATCCAGCTCTAGAAGAACCAACACATTCAAAAGAACACATGCGCATTTGGCATTTTCCGTGTTTTTTCGTATTATGTTGTCTCTCCCTCGCAACCCCCCAGTTTACGGCATGACGGAGGTGCTAATGTCCCACTTAAACCCTCTCAACGCCACTCGCCCCCGGCAGCTGTGGCAACTCTACCCAACATCAAGGTCAAGGTGGTGGACATAGAGACTGGCGAGTCGCTTTCCGGCCAATCACGAGGGAGAGCTTTGCTTCATGTCACCTTCGGTAATTACAACCAAATGAGGGTGCTGGGATATCTGGATGGGTGGTAGGGGTGGGTGAGTGGTGGGTTATCTGGATGGGTGGTAGGGGTGGGTGAGTGGTGGGTTTGTGGAGTGGGATAGTATCATTTGGCTAAGGAAAAATGCATGTGAGTAATAAGAGTGTCTGGACTTAGGAGATTAGGTGGTGGTAATGGAGGCAGCAGTGTCGGTAGTGAAGATGGTGTGAGTGGTGACCCATACTAATGACAACTGGGTGATGTGGCCGCAGCGGATGACGGACTACATCAACAACGAGGCCGCGACAAGGGAGACCATCGACGCGGACGGCTGGGTGCACTCGGGGGACATTGTTTACTACGATGCCGACGCCTACTTCACCATCGTAGACCGCTGCAAGGAGCTCATCAAGGTTAAGGCGCTGCAGGTGAGGCGGGGCGTGAAGAGGTACTCGTAGGTGGGAAGGACGGCAGCATGGAGGCAGGAAGCAGATTTGATTTAAGGTGATAGGAGATTAGACCAAAGTGTGATAATTTAATGGAAGCTCAAGGTGTTCAGCAGACCTGTCCTTTCTTTCTCTCCCATTTATTTAGCCATCCCATCGTAGTACATTGAATAGTGTGTAGATTTAAAGAAAGCATCATTCGTACACTTGGAGGAACAGGGTCCCTTGACAAAGCTCTCTGGAACGTAAAGAGGTTTTATTTCTTACATCGGTCTTGATGTTCACCAACCTCCTCTCCTACCTGTGCGACACACCTCCCTTGTTTTGCCGGTAGGTGGCGCCGTCTGAACTTGAGGAGGTGATTCCCAAAAGCATCCCCAAAGGGGAAGGAGGTGGGGGTGGTTTGGGGGGCCGCACGACAGGCTGTGAGAAGCTCCGCGGGCCTACGTGGTCACGTCAAGTTCTGCAACCGAGAAGGAAATCCAAGAGTGAGTATGTGGGAGTAGTAGGGCATTAAGAGATCCAAGAGTGAGTAGCCTATGTAGTAAGTAAGGAGGTAGATGCATGAATGAGAAAGATTCCTTCGCGTTCAGAGGAGTTGTTTTTCCATTTTCCCTAATAATTATGTATTTCAGATTAATTATCAAATTCTAAATTAGCGCCTTAACACGTATAAACTAGGAGACAGCAGAATGCATCAGATCCCCAAAAACACTAATTTCCTATCGAAGGAGACACTCGAGTGCCCACTATCATATTCTTCATCTTGTGTGCACTTCATTTGCAAAAACTACGTCATTTGTCATGTTTCTGCCCCCATCAATGAACAATATTTTTGTTGCATGTTGTGTTCACCACGAGAACAATTTGAAGTCGTTCGTGTAGGTCTTCGATCATAAGATGTTGGTCACCTCTCGATTCACCTGCGAAAACAAAAAGAGTACATCTTCGAATACTCTTTCTTATTATTTCAAGTTTTCTCATTCTATTTTCATGAACATAATAAATCTAAGTAATTTCTAAATACCTTCAGGGTAATCATGTCGTTTCTGCCGAACCTTTTGACTAGGATCCTTTTGCTCATTAGTTGAAGTTTATTCTATCCTGTAAGAATTTTTCATGTAATTTGCACACTTGCTGTTCTGCCTTTCTTTATCACTGCTTTCATAACTGACATAACATAACAAAAAACATAACATAACATAAGAGTTTCGGTCGAATCGTAAGCCTATTCCTATCTTTATGCATGATTGATAGACTCTACTTAAAGGTCTACTGTTTCTACTACACCTACTCCTACAACCTCGCTCGTAGATTCCTGGCGCCGCGTGATGCGCCCTATAGGGGTTCTTAACCCTGGCCCATGGGGTGGTGGGGGGAGGCGTGTTATCCCACCAGCAGGCAGTGTTGCGCCCTATAGGGGGTTCTTAACCCTGGCCCATGGGGTGGTGGGGGGAGGCGTGTTTTTCCACCACAGGCAGTGTTGCGCCCTATAGGGGGTTATTAACCCTGGCCCATGGGGTGGTGGGGGGAGGCGTGTTATCCCACCAGCAGGCAGCAGCTACTGTCGGTGGTGGCTGGTGACTCGCCTCTGAGAGAGAGAGAGAGAAAAAAAAAACTGACCTTGAGGGTGGCATGGGTATATAAGGCGGTGACGAGATGAGTTATACAGCACAGTACCAGTCTGGCAGCCGCAGGATGGTGAGTATTGACGCGCCAGCTACACGAGTATTGCATGACTTATTTTCAGCAGGAATCTGTCCCTGCATTTGTACAGTGATAGCGATTGTTCGGATGATGTCGGACAAGCGGTAGAGGCAAGTTTATTGCTGCTTCGTCCTCAGTCGTTCATGGCGGGAGGAGGGATTTATTTGTGTCTGACAATGAGTGCTTCCAAAAATACAGTGCTGGGCGTCGCGGAATTATAGTCCGCGATTCCGCGATCGCGGACTACCAAAAATCGATCGCGGAATTTTTATTAAATTTGAATTAATTCCGCGATCGCAATTGCGATCGCGGAATTAATTCAAATTTTATAAAATTCCGCGATAATTTTTTTGCCTTTAATTCCGCGATTTTTAGTCCCCGATCCATTCTGGATCCATTCTGTTTGCTTAGTTAATACTTAATAGGTTAATGGTTAATACACTTAAGAGTTAAGACTTAACAGTTATTACTTAATGGGGTATAATGGCTTAATGCTTTATTTCTTCGAAGAAAAACTTCACTAGCGATTACCGATAGCGGAATAAACGATCGCGGAATTTTAATTCAAACTTAAATAAATATTCCGCTATCGCGGAACGCCAAATTTTCGAACGCGGAATAGCGATAGTGGACCACCTATTTTTGGATCGCGTGCCCAGCACTGCAAAAATATGCCTAAAACCTGGGCCTACAACAACACGGGCCAGTGACAGCCTGCCACCACAAGTGCGTAGATTTGTAGTACATCTCAGCATTCTCAGAGGCACTATGCACTAAGTAAACATTGATCGTTCAAACGACATATAATGAGAACATAAAATACACAATCATAATCCTTCCATGTATCAAAAGTTTACGTATATCTGAAGACATTGCCATTAAGAAACACCCGATGAATATCATGAAGATGAAAGCAGATTTGTAAATCTTGGAAGACAACAAGTAAAGCTGTTGTGTTGTCATTGTTGCTGTTTCTGCTAACTGCTGCTGCTCTTCTTGTTCTTCTCCTCCTCTTTGGTGGCTAGGAAACACATGTGCTCGATTATCATGTTAGTTTGGTAGAAGGAAATGTTTAAAAAAAAAAGATGTTTATAAACTTTCAGTGTTCATATCAAAGGACAGAAATTTAAGATGTGGTGTGGGAACGGACGAGGGTGGCGTTGAAGGTCAACCAAACTATTGAACACTCTGCACGAGTTTTTACATGAGTGTATCTTGGATGCTATTGGGGATAACCTGTATCTTAGCGTCCAAGTCAAGTTTACCTGGCAATGGCGATTGAAATTCAAACAAAAGTTTATTTGTGTTTCCTTTGCTGTGTTATCGTACTCATGCAGTCCATGACACACACACACACACACACACACACACACACACACACACACTCCCGGAGACACACCTGTGCTTCCATTCACTTGTACGTCACGGTGATATGCTCTACCAAAGACTACTTTATACATATATCTAGACTACTCTATACTACTGTATAGAGTAGTCTTTTGGCTCTACATAAATACTCATGATTTGGAAGCCGCCTAAAATCATCAATGTATAGAAGTAATGGATAATGCTTGAAATTACTCTCCGATTTTTTACTGAACCATTGATTTCGATGTCAGCCTTGCTCTGCCTGTGTTCAGATTATTTATTTTTCAAAAAAAACGGGCGTGCGCGAGACTGGTGGGCCCCCCCTTGGCGCTGAGAGGCGCTTTGGGGGTGGGGCGTGTGGAGGCAAGGTTAGCAACAACGTCTGTGAGAGAGAGAGAGAGAGAGAGAGAGAGAGAGAGAGAGAGAGGAGAGGAGAGAGAGGAGAGAGAGAGAGAGGAAGAGGGGAGAGAGAGAGAGAGCAGCCAGCCAGCCCAGCGAGCGAGGGGGAGCGAGAGAGAGAGAGAGAGAGGAGAGAGAGGAAGAGAGGGGGAGAACTAGAGAGAGAGAGAGAGAGAGAGGGTTGTAACAAAAAACCCTTTTCCCCTTTCTTTCTCCCTCGCATGTCATCCCCTCACGCCTTTTTCCCCTCAAACCAAGCAGCGGCGTCCAGCCAGGCTCCAGCGCGGGGCCGTGGCGGGGTACAGCGGCGGCGGGCGGGGGAGGATGGAGGGGCGTGGTGGCAGCGCCCAACAACATCGTCTCCTCCCCCGTGCCTGACATCCCCTGCCATCAGGGGAAAGCCGCTGCTTACGTGCTGGAGAATTGGAAGCAATGGCAAACAAGACAGCGCTGGGAGTAGCCTTTTCTTTTTGTTGGCAGAAATCATCTATTTATAAAAAAAAAAAAAAATAAACGGTAACAAAAAACATAAAAAAAAACGGTTAAAAAAAAAATGGCGTTACCTTTGCCCTAATTATAAAAAAATTCACATAATATTTTTTACCAATTTTTTTCTACATTTTTTATCAGTCTTTCAATGTACACAGTAATTATTGATCTATCAATTCGAGGTATCACTGTTAGCAGTTCACCCACTTCTCGCCAGGTGGCCATTAGTGTTCGTCTCTCAGAAATGAGGACAAAGGGCCTTTAAAGTAATCAGTTTGGCATTTTTATTGTTTTGTTTATCAGTGATGCGTACTTCAATGAAGTTTTTTGTATCCAATGTATATCATAATATGCATACTCTAATATTAATAAACGAATTTCATCGTTGTGTGAAAACTAAAAAAATTATAAGGACATTAACAAATAGCAATAGTGAGGCCTGTTACAATGTTAAAACAGTCAGTTCTTACAGACATGCCAATGAGATGTAACTAGGGACTATATTGAGCCAAACTCCTGTAAGGAAAAACACCTGTCATTGTCTGGAACTATTGAAATAATGGCATACATTATAAAGGCTGCGGCTTCCAGTGGCAATCATATGCCGCAGCCTTTCACGCTGCCAGGCGCACGATAGTCCGCATGTCACGGTGGGCCGGCTGGCCGTAAACCCTTAGAAGTACGATGACTTGTGTAGTGTTAACTGGACTCTCTCTTTTCTCTCTCTCCCTCTCTCTCTCTCTCTCTCTCTTCTCTCTCTCTCTCTCCTCTCTCTCTCCTCTCTCTCCAATGATAGTAGTAAATAGTAGTATTTTTTATATTACAATAAATTTGTATGTAGGAGGAGGAGGAGGAGGAGGAAGAGGAGGAGGAGGAGAGCCGTGTTACCTCAAACTCCCTCCTTCCCTTCCTTCCTCCCTCCTTCTCCCTCCCTTCCTTCCTTTTACCCTTTCACATATAATAATCTCTCTCTCTCTTCTCTCTCTCTCTTTTCTCTCTCTCTCCCCTCTCTTCTTTTCTCTCTCTCTCTCTCTCTCTCTCAGTACCATATTAAATATTTTAAGTTTAATTATCATTTCATTTCATTTCATTTCAGATTTTAAGTCTCCTGAACAGTACCAGTTAAGAGAGAGAGAGAGAGAGAGAGAGAGACGAGGAGAATTGAAGAGGAGAGAGAGAGAGGAGAGAGAGAGAGAGAAGAGAGAACGAGAGAGGAGAGGGGAGAGAAAGTGTGGTTTATTCAGACCACACCTGGTTAATTACCCGTCAGGTCACGCCTCTCTCTTTAAACGCATCACCTAATCGTACGTACTCACTAAAAAAATTTAGTTCTTTTTTTCCCTATTCTATCTATATATCTATTATCTATCATCTATCTATCTATCTATCATCTATTCTATCTATCTGTCTATCTATTTTTCTATCTATCTATCTATCTTTTTAAAATATCAATCAATATATCAATCTATCTACTTATTATCTATCTTTTCTATCTATCTATCATCTATTTTTCTATCTATCTACTACTATCTATCTACCTATTATCTATCTATCTATCTATCTATTTTATCTATCTATCTATCTGTATCTATCTAGCTATCTTTTAAATATCAATCAATCTATCAATCTATCTCCTATTATCTATCTATCTATCTATCTATTATTCTATCTTCTCTCTGTCTCTCTTCTTTCTTTCTTTCTTTCTTTCTTTCTTTTTTTCTATCTATATCTATCTATCTCCTCAAACCACTTTTTCCTTCTTTAGGAGTGTGCAATCAGGGGGGCGTAGCTACACTTACGCCCAGGTGGTGGATGCCGCGGCCAGGTGGGGGGGTGTCTCACGGCGCTGGGTTGCGTAAGGGCGACACATGGCCGTCATGATGCTGAAACTGCCCTTGAGTATCCGCTGGTGGTCCTGGGCGCCATAGCTGTGGGCGTGCCTGTCACCGTCATTAATTCCGCTTACACTTCAGGTATGTCAGTGTAACCCATTCGATTATGTGTATTCCCGTATTGTTTCTCTCGGTGGTGAACAAATAATGTCGAGTCTTTTACGCAAATAAATTTAAAGTTTGTCGATTAGAATTCAGTTGCATTAAATGTAATAGAGGGTTGACTATATAGGTCGGGAGAAATATGAGAAGGAGAATATGGGGGAAAGGACAGCAGCGATGATAAAGTACGTATAATGTCATATCTGGAAACATTTAAGTGCTATCCACACTATCACATGTTATGCAGAGAATATACTATTTGGACTTAGTATTCGGAGAGTTTTCGAATAATGATCTGCTTCTCTGTTATCTGTGTTGGTTTTTAAGGCGATGTTTTATGTGGGTGTGTTGTGTGGTGTGTGTGTGGGTGGTGTGTGTGTGTGTGTGTGTGTGGTGTGTGGTGTGTGTGTGTGTGTGTGGTGTGTTTGTGTGTGTGTGTGTGTGTTGACGCTTGAAGCTTCAGGTGGCACCGTCAACGTAAGTTATGATAGCCTCTATTATGCTGGTGCCTGTCGTTTGAGATTGACGTAATATTAACCCTTGGCTCAACCCCTTCACTGTCTTATCATAGACGCTTTGCCGCATATCATTACCAATTGCTTGCGATTTTGATAACATCGCTACTCCACGAACACATTATATTTCCTGAGGTATGCGCCCCTATTTTTTTGCCGTGTTATTGTTTACAGGTTTATTTTGATAGAGGGGGGGGGGAATTCAAAGAGGGCGGGGACAAGTGTGTTATTATAATTGCTTCCTCTCGCAGTTTCTGTTTGGCCCTTGACTCCATCTTGCCCCCCCAGAGAGGGTGTCGCCCAGTTGAGGGACAGGGGGGGGGGGGGCGGGGGAGCGACGCCTGCCTGGTGGTGCAACAGACGATGCCACCGAGGTGTGGAGGCGGCGAATCTCTCTCCTCCAGAAGCCCTTTGCGAAGAATCACGACACACCGATGCGTCGCCCCCCGCGGGATTCCCGTGTGGGGAGTCCTGAGGAGTCTTCTACGGCTCTTCCCTGCCCCTCGCCGACCCGTGAGGTGGTGTCCATGGGAAGGGGAGGACAGGTACAGTTGGATTTTATAGAGTCAATGGCAAATGAGTTGTCATTCAGCGTCTCTCTCTTTATTGATCGAGTGATTGCTTTATTGATTGATTGATTTTTCCATTGAGTTCACAACTGAAGCTGGTTGAGATTGTGAGGACATATTTTTTTTAAACAAATATTTCATGAGAGAGAGAGGGAGAAGAGAGAGAGAGAGAGAGAGAGAGAGATAGAGAGAGAGGAGAGCGAGAGAGAGAGAAGAGAGAGAGAGAGGGGAGAGAAGAGAGAGAGAGAGAGAGAGGAGAGAGGAGAGCGAGAGAGAGAGAGAGAGGAGAGGAGAGAGAAGAGTTCACTATCATTGCATTGTGGGGGGCGCTATATGCACATGGGACACATGACATCGCTTTCCTCACGAGGTGATCGGGACGGAGACTGCCTTGAATACCATACTCCATGCGGCACGACAGGGAACCCAGGGCGTGGACGTGCCGACAAGGCCCTCACCGCAACGTCGCTATATCTACCAAACCCACGCTTCTCCTCCGCCAAGGCTCCCACAGTACGCACGCTGCACTCACACACTAATTTATTGCTAGGTAACACTCGAAAAGGTAAATAGGGACCATGACATACAGAACATATACAATCTGACATAAACAGAGACCTAAGACAATATAAATGTAATAAGGAAAGGGATGACACATTTAGATTCACAAATTTATAGAGAAAATTAAACAAAGGAGATTCAGGCCATGGGCCAATACACATGAGGCGGTACCATTTTGTAGAGACAAAGTTCTCACTATATTTTTTTGAAGATCATCACTTGGGCCCATTTTTTAGTATGATGGACATTTCCAAGTGTAGCGTTCATACTATTTTGTGTGAAAATATGTTTTTTGGGAAAATCACGTTTTTTTGAAATTTTCCTTTAAAAAGTGTTGTACTGCTAGAAAAACAATCTAAATAAAAATTATGACTAGTACAAGTGTTCCTTGTTTTTTTATATCATTTATTTCAAAAAAATTCTCACGGTTGCCATGGCAACGGCATTTTGGGGCAAAAATACTTTTGGTAACAACTTTAAAAATTATTATCTCGAATCATATGAATTTTTTGGTTGCTTTCAGACGGCCAAACCTCATTGTGAGATACCCAGGCAGGTTTTGTAGTTACATTGTGTACAATATATTGTGACAGATGGCAAATTTTGGGGTTAAAACATCATTTTTGAAATGCGTTTATAGTAATGCAGAACGCTAGATTGTTTTATTATCTGGATACGATATAGCTACCCAGCTGGAAATGTTTGATTAAATTGGTATCCTCCATTACATGTGTACACTGTGCATATCCATGGATTAATATAGTGGCATATTTTGGAAGTTATCATGTCACATAAACTACAACACTCATGCATGGACATTTTTGCAAGCCAGTCATTTATCTTCAACATCGTCATCGCACTTTCCCTCACATAGTGTCGAGACTCAGATTCATCTTCGTCCGCAATCTGGTTGGCACAGTTTTGCTTGCGACACATCGGAGTACTTTAAGACCTTTGTGATGCACTGACAGTCGTTGCTGTTGCATGCCCGGCTACAGTTGGCATTTCAGGCAGCTCAAGACGAGTTGATGGTCTGGTAGAACGGGCCCTCCACTGCACGTCAAGGTGCACTGCACGGAGGATCTTAGTCTTCCAGCTCCTCTCGCTCATCACATTCTGGAACCAGATTATCCCTTGTAGATTGTCAGGGTGACATAGAGTTCCCCTGTCATCTTGAAGGAAATGTACTACCTCTACAAATTCACTTTCCAATTTCGACGGATGTGCTTCTTTGTTTACTCTTCTACTTATCAATGCCATGAGACTCGATTAATGGTACAAGCTTTTGGAGAGGTCACCATCCCTAACTGTTCTGGGAATTGCAAATAGATCGTTTCGATGAAGCAAATAGTTCATTATAGGAGTCATCCACAACAGACTTTATAGTTCTGCCAGGGTCTCTTCGGTGTCTTTTTGTTTTTTGGGTGGTTTGGTGTATCCTATAGCACGTTCGGTGATAGTGTTCCTTCTGCAGCTAACCAGGTCTCTGCTGACAATCCGCAATCAGCGCTTGTCCATCTACGTTCTGCCAACTTCTCTGATTGTGGAATCATCAGCTCCGCAGCTGTGCAACACTTAATCAGGCACTCTTTAGCTTCTGTCCTTTTTAGATATGTCCTTCTAACAGAAGATCATCTTGGCTCATAAACTCTGGATGAAGTCTGTTCCTCCCTACTGGTACTGGGCCGCAGATAATCATCAGCACTAGGTTTTCGTTCTGTTGCCTTCGGCCCGTTCTTATCTAGTGTCCTTTTTGTGGGTGAAAATACTGCGACACGCTACGATGATACAATACTCGTGGTATCTCACCCTCTTGGAGATCTTTTGAATGTTCCAAAGAGTGGCGATGAGCCTGATCGCGGCTGCTCTCAACAAAGTAGTTCTCATGACTCTTTATCTCGCAGTGTAACCAATGTCGAGTCCTCCTCCTCATCATAAACAGTGGATCATGCACTCTGGTCTTGGCGCTTGGCAGGGGTTTGGCTGTGCTCATTCGCCTTCTGAGTATCCTTATCTACATGCCACAGGAATGAAACAATAGATAACCACTCGGATTAGTTAAACAATTCCACCAAGTCACTAACAGGCTTCCGGGCAACAGATGTTCAAATGGACCATATATCAATGTATAGGCACAGTGTATTGAATTTATACCAATTTAAAATCACTTTACCAGCTTTTAACAACGATAGAGCTATAATGTATCCGAAAATTAAAAAAAATCAAGCTTCTCTGCCATTCTACTCTAAAAACGGCAATTTCAAAAAGATGTTTTAACCCCAAAATGACCCTTCTTTCCAAATATATTGCGCACAAAGGTAACTAAAAAACTGCCTGGGTATCTGAGAATGGTTTTGCCGTTTGAAAGCATCCCAATATTCATATGAGTTTTCTGAAAATGAATTTTTTAAGTTTTGTCACCAAAAAACGTATTTGTTTGCAACCAAAATGGCCGTTTCCATGGCAACCGTTGAGTATTTTTTTTAAGAATGAGGTCAAACAAACAGACTTGTACTATTCATAATTTCCACTTTTAAATTTTTTTTCTAGCTTTACATCACTTCCTCAACTTGTATATTCCATCGTACCTTTACTAATCAATTCTTCTTCACGTTCACAAGTTGACAGATGTATGTACCCAAGAGTAATATACACTATTAAAAGTCTATGTGATCTTGTATGTACCCTTGAATCTGACAGAGACGCACAAGACTGCTTCCCTGTACCTGCCTCTGTTCCACTGTACGCATTACTACCGGGATTATGATGGGTGGGACTGCACAGTGGCGTCAAGATTGTCCACGTTCCCAAGTTCAACGCAAACGCCTATGTGCCTCAGATCATCAAACATAAGGGTCGCACTGCATACCACCACGGGCGCCATGCTGTGTCGGGCCTTCTCAGCAGTATTATTGGCATCTTGTTCCTCCCCCCTCTTCTCTGACAAACAATATCTTCTCTCTCTCTCTCTCTCTCTCATCTCTCTCTCTCTCTCTCTCTTCTCCTCTCTCTCTCTCCTCTCCTCTCTCTCATCCTCCTCTCTCTCTCTCTCTCTCTCTCTCTCGTCTCTCTCCTCTTTCCTCTCTCCTCCTCTCTCTCTCTCTCTCCTCTCTCTCTCTCTCTCTCTCTCTCTCTCTCTCCTCTCTCTCTCTCTCCTCTCCATCTCGTTCATCTTCTCTCTCTCGATCTCATCTCTCCTCCTCTCTCTCTCTCTCGTCCTCTCTCTCTCTCTCTATATCTAGATATACATATATATTTATATATATATATTCTCAAAATTCAAGGACCACATGTATGCAGAGATAATGAATACTTATTTGACTTTGTATCGGAGAGTTTCCCGTCAATTTTTCGCAGATTCATAAAAAAATGTGGCAAGAAGCGTGCGGGTGGTCCAGGGTGTTTGGGTTTCCGTGCCGCAGGTGAGTGTGCTGCAACACCCGTGCCGGGGGGGGGCCGGGGGGTGCTCAACTTCCGACGCAGAGTCCTGACGTCACCCCAGCTGTCCATGGCGTCGGTGCAGAGTCTACTGTGCGGCGCGGCGCCGTATCCCTGTCATCTGCGAAACCTTTACACAAAAGGTGACAGACGGATATTCTTTCAAGAAGGTGAGAGCGGAAGACGCTGCGGTAAATACCTGAATGGCCAATACATTACTGTGATATCCCTGTGCCATCTTTCAAGACTTGGCATCACTCATTGCTTATAGTCCTTAGTGACGACACTTTTCTTACCTTGTCAAAGTTAATCCATATGTTGAATTTCCTCAGTTTTCCTTCTGCTGTGCATATCCAGCTCTAGAAGACCCAACAACGATTCAGAAGAACCATGCAGCCATTTGGCATTCCGTGTTTATTCGTATTATGTTTGTCCTCTCCCATCGCAACCCCCCAGTTTACGGCTATGACGGAGGGTGCTAATGTCCCACTTAAACCCTCTCAACGCCACTCGCCCTCGCAGCTGTGCAAAACTCTACCCAACATCAGGTCAGGTGGTGGCATAGAGACTGGCGAGTCGCTGCCGCCAATCACGAGGTAGAGCTTTGCTTCATGTCACTCGGTAAATTACAACCAAATGAGGGTGCTGGGATATCTGGATGGGCGGTAGGGGGTGGGTGAGTGGTGGGTATCTGGATGGGTGGTAGGGTAAGTGAGTGTTGGGTTTGTGGAGTGGGATAGTATCATTTGGCTAAGGAAGAAATGCATGTGAGTAATAAGATGTCCTGACTAGGAGATTAGGTGGTGGTAATGGAGGCAGCAGTGCGGGTAGTGAAGTGGTGTGAGTGGTGACCCATACTAATGATGACAACTGGGGTGATGGGCCGCAGCGGAATGACGACTTACATCACAACTAGTCCGCGACAAGGGAGACGCATCGCCGACGCGGACGCTGGGTGCACTCGGGGGACATTGTTTACTTAACGATGCCGACGCCTACTTTTTCACCATCGTAGACCGCTGCAAGGAGCTCATCAAGGTTAAGGCGCTGCAGGTGAGGCGGGGCGTGAAGAGGTACTCGTAGGTGGGAAGGACGGCAGCATGGAGGCAGGAAGCAGATTTGATTTAAGGTGATAGGAGATTAGACCAAAGTGTGATAATTTAATGGAAGCTCAAGGTGTTCAGCAGACCTGTCCTTTCTTTCTCTCCCATTTATTTAGCCATCCCATCGTAGTACATTGAATAATGTGTAGATTTAAAGAAAGCATCATTCGTACACTTGGAGGAACAGGGTCCCTTGACAAAGCTCTCTGGAACGTAAAGAGGTTTTATTTCTTACATCGGTCTTGATGTTCACCGACCTCCTCTCCTACCTGTGCGACACACCTCCCTTGTTGTGCCGGTAGGTGGCGCCGTCTGAACTTGAGGAGGTGATTCTACAGCATCCCAAGGTGAAGGAGGTGGGGGTGGTTGGGGTGCCGCACGACAGGCTGGGAGAAGCTCCGCGGGCCTACGTGGTCACGTCAAGTTCTGCAACCGAGTAGGAAATCCAAGAGTGAGTATGTGGGAGTAGTAGGGCATTAAGAGATCCAAGAGTGAGTAGCCTATGTAGTAAGTAAGGAGGTAGATGCATGAATGAGAAAGATTCCTTCGCATTCAGAGGAGTTGTATTCCATTTCCATAATAATTATGTATTTCAGATTAATGATCAAATTCTACTTAGCGCCTTAACACGTATAAACTAGGAGACAGCAGAATGCCAGTCAGATCACACAACACTAATTGCCTATCGAAGGAGACACTCGAGTGCTACTATCATATTCTTCATCTTGTGTGCACTTCATTTGCAAATCTACGTCATTTGTCATGTTTCTGCACCATCAATGAACAATATTTTGTTGCATGTTGTGTTCATCTCGAGAACAATTTGAAGTCGTTCTGTGTAGGTCTTCGATCATAAGATGTTGGTCACCTCTCGATTCACCTGCGAAAACAATAAGAGTATCATCTTCGAAATACTCTTTCTTATTATTTTCAAGTTTTCTCATTCTATTTTCATGAACATAATAAATCTAAGTAATTACTAAATACCTTCAGGGTAATCATGTCGTACTGCCGAACTCTTGACTAGGATCCTTTTGCTCATTAGTTGAAGTTTATTCTATCCTGTAAGAATTTTTCATGTAATTTGCACACTTGCTGTTCTGCCTTTCTTTATCACTGCTTTCATAACTGACATAACATAACAAAAAACATAACATAACATAAGAGTTTCGGTCGAATTGTAAGCCTATTCCTATCTTTATGCATGATTGATAGCCTCTACTTAAAGGTCTACTGTTTCTCCTACACTTAATACTACAACCTCGGCTCGTAGATTCCTGGCGCCGCGTGATGAGCCCTTATAGGGGGTCATTAACCTGCCCCATGGGGTGGTGGGGGGAGGCGTGCCGTGTTATCCCACCAGCAGGCAGTGAGCGCCCTATAGGGGTCATTAACCTGGCCCATGGGGGTGGTTGGCGGGAGGCGTTATTATCCCACCAGCAGGCAGTGATGCGCCCTATAGGGGGTTCTTAACCCTGGCCCATGGGTGTGGTTGGGGGAGGAGGTTATCCACCAGCAGCAGTGATGCGCCATATGGGGGTTCTTAACCCTGGCCCAGGCGGCGGTTGGGGGAGGCGTGTTTATCCCACCAGGCAGGCAGTGTGCGACCTATAAGGGGGTTCTTAACCCTGGCCCATGGGGTGGTTGGGGAGGCGTGTGATCCACCAGCAGGCAGTGTTGCGCCCTATAGGGGGTTCTTAACCATGGCCAATGGGGTTTGTGGGGGGAGGCGTGTTATTACACAGCAGGCAGCAGATACTGTCCCCCCCTGTGGTGGCTGGGTGACTCGCCTTGAGAGAAGAGATAGGACGCACGAGAGAGAGAGAAGAGGGAGAGAGAGAGAGAGAGAGGATGAGAGAGAAGAGAGAGAGAGAAAAAAAAAAAAACTGACCTTGAGGGTGGTAATATATATCCGGTAGGCGGTGAGAGATGGTTATACGTACCATACGAGTCGGGCAGCCGCAGGATGGTGAGTGTTGACGCGCCAAGCTTACAGGAGGTATTGCATGACTTATTTTCAGCGGAATCGTTCTGCTTGGTTACAGTAATACCGATTGTTCGGATGATTTCGGACAAGCGTACAGAGGCAAGTTTATGCCTGCGTCTCCTTAGTCGTTCAAGGCGGGAGGAGGGAATTATTTGGTGTTCTGACAATGATGTGCTTCCAAAAATACAGTGATGGGCGTCGCGGAATATAGTCCCCCCCCCCGCGATTCGCGATCGCGGAACTACAAAAATCGATCGCGCGCAATTTTTATTAATTTGAATAATTCCGCGATCGCAATTGCGATCAAGGAAGTAATCCAAATTTTATAAAAAATTACGCGATAATTTTAATGCCTTTAATTCGCGATTTTTTAGTTCCCCGATCCATTCTGGATCAATTCTGTTTGCTTAGTTAAATTAATAGGTTTTATGGTTAATACACTTAAGAGTTAAGACTTAACAGTTATTACTTAATGGGGTATAATGGCTTAATGCTTTATTTTCTTCGAAGAAAAACCTTCACTAGCGATTACCGATAGCGGAAAACGATCGCGGAATTTTAATTCAAACTTAAATAAATATTCCGCTATCGCGGAACGCCAAAATTTTCGAACGCGGAAATAAGCGATAGTGTGACCACCTATTTTTGGACGCGTGGCCCAGCACTGCAAAAATATGCCTAAAACCTGGGCCTACAAACAACACGGGCAGTGACAGCCTGCCACCAACCAAGTGCGTAGATTTGTAGTCATCTCAGCATTCTCAGAGGCACTATGCAGTAAGTACACATTGATCGTTCAAACGACATATTAATGAGAACATCAAGACACAATCATAATCCTTCCATGTATCAAAAGTTTAGTATTATCTGAAGACATTGCCATTAAGAACCCACCGATGAATCTCATGAAGATGAAAGCAGATTTTAAATCTTGGAAGGACAAAAAAGTAAAGCTGTTGCTGTGTCATTGTTGCTGTTTCATGTAACTGCTGCTGGGCCCTTCTTCCCCTTGTTCTTCTCTCCTCTTGGTGGCTAGGAACCACATGTGCCGATTATCATGCTAGTTTGTAGAAGGAAATGTTTAAAACAAAAAAGATTGTTTATAAACTGTCAGGTTCATATCAAAGGACAGAAATTAAGATGTGGTGTGGGAACGGACGAGGGTGGCGTTGAAGGTCAACCAAAAAATATTGAACATCTGCACAGTGTTACATGAGGTGTATCTTGGATGCTAGGGATAAACCTGGATCTTTAGCGTACAAGTTCAGTTACCAGGCAAGGCGATGAAATTCCAAACAAAAGTTTAGTTTGTGTTCCTTTGCTGTGTTTTCGTACTCACTACAGTCCATGACACACAACACACACACACACACACACACACACACACACCCACCCACCCACCCACACACCACCCCAACCACCCACCCACCCACCCACCCACACAACACACACACACACAACACAAAACACACCACGCACCACACACACACACACACCACACACACACAACACCACACAACACACACACACCACACAACACACACACCACACACACACTGCCGGAGACACCACCTGTGCTTCCATTCACGTACGTCACGGGGATTGCTCTACAAAGGACTACTTTTATAACATATATCTACACTACTCTATACTACTGTATAGAGTAGTCTTTGGCTTACATAAACTACTCATGATTGGGAAGCCGCTAAACTCTATAAAGAAGTAATGGATAATACTTGAAATTACTCTACGATTATTTTTTACTGAACCATTGATTTTCGAGTCAGCCTTGCTCTGCCTGTGTTCAGATTATTTATTTGTCAGGAACGGGCGGCTGTGCGCGAGACTGGTGGGCCGCTTGGCGCTGAGAAGGCGCTTGGGGGCTGGGCGTGGTGGCAGCGCAAGGTTAGCAACAACGTCTGTGAGAGAGAGAGAGAGAGAGACGAGAGAGATGAGAGAGAGAGAGAGGAGAAGAGAGAGAGAGAGGAGAGAGAGGAGAGAGAGAGAGAATCAGAATCAGAATCAGGAATCAGAATTTATTTCCATTGTTACAAGGCTATTCTTTTAACATAGTTTAATATGAGTCTTACAAATATTCGAATAAGATAACAAGTGTTAAAGTTAGTTTAGAACCACTGAACATTGGTCGATATTACAAAATAAAAATATTAGAATACAATAAAAATTCTAAAACATAAATCTAATGAAACATAAATAAAAAAGTAAAGACTTCTAAAAGTAACAATATAAAAACATACAGTAAAAAGTTATAAAAAAAAGGTGTTAGTCTAGATTCAAATACATTTCAGGTTATGGACGTCCAAAATAGAGTAAGGATGTATTGTTCATAAAGGTGATTTTTTAAGTGATTTTAAAAGTGTGCAAGGACGGTGGTAGCATCTGTAACTTTGGCGTGGCCAAGCTGTTCCAGAAGCATGTCATCCACCATGAGGGACCTTTGTTCCCAAAAAACATGTGTGCAGTTTGTTGGCACATGGAGTGTTGCTGTTGTCTAGGTTGACGGTGTTGGTACATATCTCTCACTTTGGGCAGTGAAAACAACAGTCGGTACTCTAGTATTAACTATATTGTTACACGGCTACTCCTAGCTCAAGTGATATTTTTCATTTATTTTCAGGCCATCAAAGCTTTTAAGTAGGGTTGACATGGGTCGTGCTTTGCAGCCCCTCCTAAAGCAACTTTTGCTGCCAAATTTTTGGAGCATTTGCACCACGTTGTATATGTTTGTGATGTTGGATGCCCCCTAAAATCCTTATGCCATAATTAAGTATATTAGGACCAGTGACTGTATTATGAGATCCTGGTGTCTGGTTAAAATAGTCTCGGGTCTGTTTTGTGGACAAATGGTTCCATTAAGTTTTCCTGTACAATGCGTCGATGTGTAGGGTGGAACCATGGTCGGCTTTGCAGACCCTACTAAAGCAAACTTTTGCTGCAAGTTTTGGAGCCTTTGCACACGTTGTATATGTGTGATGTGGATGCGCACCAAATCTTAATGCAATAATTAAGATAATTAGGACAGGACTGTATTATTGAGAGCCTGGTGGTATGGTTAAAAATAGTCTCGGAGTCTGTTATGTGGGACAAATGGTTCCATAAGTTTTCCTGTACAATGCGTCGATGTGTTCAATTAAACTGCATATGGTTGTCAAAGTGATTGCCCAAGTTTCTTAATGATCGCTAGGGATAATTAGATTCCAGTCACATGCATACATATGTCAGGGGGAATCTGTGACAAAAAGTCCTCGTTTGTTCCTATAAACATACATGAGTATTTTTGACGTTTAACATTAGGCCATTACTGTGAAAATACTGGCTGTGCTTTCTTTAGTGATTGTTCGCTCCTATGCATTAAGTCTTGTATATTGTTGGACAATGCCTTGTGTGAAATTAAATGGGTGTCCATATGCATATGTTTGATTCACATTCAGAAAAGAAGGACGAGAGATCATTTTGCATAAAAAATTATAAATAAAATAGGACTGTACAGACCTTGGTGGAACGCCATGGGATATTCCTGTCTTCTCGGATATGCATTTTTCTAGACGTACGGATTGGTCCTGCCGCTGAGATAGCTTTGAAACCAGAAGGGAGTCGATGTTTAACTTGAAACAATTTATTTATTAATATAATCATGGCTGACGCTGTCTAATGTTTGGATAGTCACAGAGGGGTACATGAGGGAGACCTTTTTTGTATCCAATATTTGAATATAACTGTTAGAAAGTTTTAAAAGAGCTGAATCCGTAGACAGCTGTCCTAAAGCCATGTTGAGTTTTACTAAGGAGGCGATGGGTCTTAAGTAGGGCCTACTGGGTGAGCTGACATGCGATTACTTTTCTAGTACTTGGAAATAATTGGTTAGAGAGAAGAGAACATAGGGCGGTAGTTGGTAGGTTATTCATGTTACCAGAATGAAAATAGGAACAACAATTGCACAGAATTATACTCAGATTCTGCGAGATTCTCAAAGGTGACTTTTCCCACTTCAGAAAATATTTATTAAACCATTCAAGCTTTGCGCTTGATACCCTTGCGTCAACGTTATTGTTGCGTGGCTTAACTCTTGTTTTGGCGTTAAGGAATCAACTCCCCTAAGCCCTCCACGTGGTAGGCTTTACGGTTTCCTCACTTTCCTCTAAATCTTTTATTAAATATTCTGACTAGCTCGCCGAAACAATCCTTGACTTCGCCTTTTAGGTTTTATATTAGTCTGCAAATTAACATTATTTCTTGTCTTCTAAGATCTTTCTGTGCACGGTCCTTTTGCTGCAATTAAAGCTTTAAGGTCTTCAGTGATCCACGGGGCAAAAGACCTTGTACTTATTCTGTACCAAAAGGTGCGCATGAATCCAAACATTTGTGGAAAACTTTCATTTAAATAAATGTACTTGCATATTCGACATTTCAGTTGCAAAAAAATGTATTCAAATACGAACTTCTCCTCTTAGTAGATACAAAATGTTTTCAGGAGAATAGTGTTTAGTTGTCTCAAGAGAGAGAGAGAGAGAGAGAGAAGACGAGGTGGGTGAGAGAGAGGCGAGAGAGAGATGGAGAGAGCGAGAGATGGAGAGAGAGAGGATGAGGAAGAGAGAGAGAGAGAGAGAGAGAGAGAGAGAGAGAAGAGAGAGATATTGTAGCAAACCTTGTCTTTCTCCTTCGCATGTCATCCTCTCACGCCTTTCCTCGCAAAACCCAAGCAGCGGACGTCCAGCCAGGCCCAGCGCGGGGCCTGGCGGGTACAGCGGCGGCGGGCGGGGGAGGATGGAGGGGCGTGAGTGCACGCCCAACACATCGTCTCCTCCCCCGTGCCTCTGACATCCCCTTGCCATCAGGGAAGCCGCTGTTACGTGGCTGGAGAACTGGAAGAAATGTCCAAACAAGACAGCGTGGTGAGTATGCCTTCACGTTTTGTTGGCCAGAAATCATCATGTATAAAAAATTAAAAAAATAAAAACGGTAAAAAAAAAAACAAATTAACGGAAAAAGTGGCGTTACCTTTGCCCTCATTATAAGGAAATAAAAAAAATTCAACGTTATTTTTTTTTTTTTTTTTTTACCAATTGGTTCTTGTACATTGTCTATCCGTCTTTCAATGTACACCACGTAATTTATTGATCTATCTTAATTTCGATATTTCTTGCCATCTTTCTAATTATTTCCGTCATGTCTCATCATCTAATCGCATCACCTCATCGTACGTACGCTCAGATTTAGTCTTTTTTTCCTCTATCTATCTATTATCTATCTATTCTATCTACTCATCTATTCTATCTATCTATCTATCTATATAAATATCAATCAATCTATCAATCATCTACTTATCTATCAGCTATCTATCTATCTATCTATCTATCTATATAAATATAATCAATCTATCAATCTATATACTTATCTATACTATCTATAGATTATCTATCTATTTTCTATCTATTATCTATCATCTTATTCTATCTATTTAACCTATTTACTATCTATCTATCTATCTATCTCTTCGTCTCTCTCCTCTTCTTTCTTTCTTTCTTTCTTCTTCTTCTTTCTTTCCTATATATATATCATCGATCTCCCCCTCATCCACTCTGCCTTCTTCAGGGTGTGCAGTCAGCGCCGTAGCTACACTACGCCCAGGTGTGAGCCGCGGCCAGGTGGGGCGGGGTCTCACGGCGCTGGCTTGCGTAAGGGCGACACATGGCCGTTCATGAGCTGAACTGCCCTTAGTATCCGCTGGTGGTCCGGGCGCCATAGCTGGTGGGTTCGGTGCCTGTCACCGTCATTAATTCGCTTACACTCAGGTCTGTCAGTGTAAACCCATTCGAGAATGTGTATTCCCGTAATTTTTCTCTCGGTGGTTGTGGAACAAAGTAATTCGACGTCTTAGCCAAAAATAAAGTTTGTCGATAGGAATTCAGTTTGCATTAACGCGGTATAGAGGGCATGACTATATAGGTCGGGGGAGAATAGGAGGTGGGGGGGGGGGAAGGAGGAGAGAGGGGGAAGGACAAGCATCGATGATAAGCGTACGTATAATGTCATATCTGGAAAACAATTTAAGTAGCTATAACACTAATCCACATTAGCAGATATAATACTATTGGACTTAGTACTTTCGGAGAGTTTCGATAATGATCTGCTCTCATGTTATCTGTGTTGTTTCAAAAGGCGGTGTTTATGTGTGTGTGTGTGTGTGTGTGGTTGTGTGTGTGTGTTTGTGTGTGGGTGTGGGTGTGTGTGTGTGTGTGTTGTGTGTGTGTGTGTGGTTGTGTGTGTGTGTGTGTGGTGTGTGTGTGTGTGTGTGGTGTGTGTGTTGTGTGCTGTGTGTGTGTGTGTGTGTGTGTGTGTGTGTGTGTGTGTGTGTGTGTGTTTGTGGTGAGAGGACGCGTGATATCTTGCAGGTGCCACCGAGACGTAATGTTCTTCAGAGCCCTCTATAGCTGGTGACTTGTGTTGAGATGGACGTAATATTAACCCTTGGGACTCACCTCACTTCTTATCAATCAGACGCCTTTGCCGATATCAATTACAAATTGCTTGCGATTTGATAAACAATCGCTACTCACGAACACATGATTTTTCCTGAGCTATGCGCCTTTTTTTTGTTTTGCCGTGTTATGTTTACAGGTTTATTTTGAATAGAGGGGGGGGGGGGAATTACAAAAAGAGGGCGTGGATAAGTGTTGTTATTACAATTGCTTCCTCTCGCAGTTCTGTTTTGGCCTCTTGGACTCCATCTTGGCCCCACAGAGGAGGCGTGTCGCAGTTGAGGGACAGCGACGCCTGCCTGGTGTGTGCACGACGATGCCACGCTAGAAGGTGGGGTGGAGGCGGCGATCTATCGCCTCCAAATAGCCCTTGCGAAGAAAGAATCACGAACACCGATGCGTCGCCACCGCGGGAGTTCCAGTCTGAGGAGTCTTTGCAGGACTTTCCCTGCCCCCTCGCCGACCGTAGAGGTGTGTCATGGGAAGGGAGGAAAGGGTAGCAGTTGATTTTATTAGAGGTCAATATTGGAGTGTCATTCTGCTCTCTGTTCTTTATTGATCAACGATTGAGTGATTGATGATTGATTGATTGATTGATTGATGGATTGATTGACATTTTTCCATAGTCACTGAAGTTGGTTCAGATTGTGTGGGAAATATTTTTTCATATTCGACGAGAGAGAGAGAGAGAGAGAGAGGAGAGAGAAGAGAGAGAGAGAGAGAGAGAGAGAGAGAGAGAGGAGAGAGAGAGAGAGAGAGTAGAAAGAGAAGAGAGAGAGAGAGGAGAGAGAGAGAGAGGAGAGGAGAGCGAGAGAGGGAGAGGAGAGGGAGAGAGAGCGAGTTCATTGCATTACATTGCGCTATATCAACATGTGGCACATGACATATCGCTTTCCTCACAGGTCGGCTCGGGACGGAGACTGCCTTGATATCATACGCAGCGGGCAACAAAAAGGGAAACCCCAAGGCTTGGAGTGCCGCCAAGGCCCTCACCAGACAACGCGCTTATATTCTCCCACCCAAGCTTACTCCGCCAAGGCTTCACAGGTACGCACGCTGCACTCACACTCTAATTTATTGCTTAGTAAACTGTTATATAAGCCACACGCCGCCCCTATCCCAAGGGGAGGGAAAATTGCGTACGCGGGCTCAAACGGGGGGGTGTTAATGAGCTCCTGTTTAGCGCCCCCCCAAACCCCTAGGTTCTATACAACGGTCGTGGCGTGGCATGACAACAAACCTGGACCCCTACCTATCGGGCCGGGTTAGGGCGCATCGCCAAGTTCTACAGAAGTAGGCGTGCAGTGCCCGCCGTTCGGGGGGGGCCCCGTCCGTCCCCCCCGGAGATACGGGGAGCTGGTTCCCCAGGCTGCAATAGCCCGGCTATGCCGGGGCGACCCTCCCTGTCCCCCCTAGAGTCCCTGGCTGATACAGGTCCCCCAGGGGCTCCTTAATCGCATTGCCCTATCATGCAATTGTTCAATCACGTGAATACATCACCATTCTGCTGCGTCGCCTTCAGAAAGACCTGTAGTGGTACCCCAGAGGTACTAAGAATCCGTTGTAGGTGCCTCGTAATGCCCCGGGGTTCTGAGGGGGAAACCCAGGGGAAGCTCCTGAAGGGAGGTATTAGTAGGGCGTCGTAGTCGCTAGAGTTTCCACCTCCGGCCCACAGCCGCCCCTTAGTGCCTGGCCCCAGCGACCAGTGGCTCCCCAAGGGCCCTGAAGAGAGGTGGGGCGCAGTCTGCCCTGCCTCCGGGAATCCTGGGGGGGCATCGGGCGAGGCACGCCAGGACGCAGGCCGGAACAGGTAGTCGTAAGCCGTAGAGTTTTCCTTGCCAACTGGCGTCGGCAAATCAGGCACGCGGGCCAGACTGGCAAGCAGGATGTCTCCTACGCGTCGCGGTTTACTCGACCGTTCTCACGCTCGACGTTGAGGTACTCGCTGCAGTTATTCTGCAGGAATATTCTATCACGTTCGCGGACACAGTGTGCACACGTATGAACGCCCGCCGAAGCAGCTCGGGAGTACGTCCTCGTTCCTCCTTCAGTGGTGGGCGAGAGAGCTCAACCGCTGAAACAGTCAACGAAACAGATTGAACGATGGATCAGAGGTCAAATAGCTCCGGGGGGGGGGGACTGGCTCATCGTACTCTACTCATGACTGACAAAGATTCCTTCGCATCAGAGGGAGTGCATTCCATTTCCATAATAATAGTTATTTCAGATTAAATGATCAAATTCTACTTAGCGCCTTAACACGTAAAACTAGGAGACAGCGAATGCCAGTCAGATCAAACAACACTAATTGCCTACTGAAGGGGAGGACACTCGAGTTGCTACTATCAATTCTCACTTGTGTGCACTATTTGACAAATATACGTCATTTGTCATGGTTCTGCACCAGCAATGAACAATTATTTTGTTGATGTTGTTTCATCTCGAGAACAATTTGAAGTCGTTCGTGTAGTTCTTCGACATAAGATCGTGGTCACCTCTCGATTCACCTGCGAAAACAATAAGAGGATCATCTTCCGAAATACACTTTCTTATTATTTGAAAGTTTTCTCATTCTATTTTCATGAACATAATAAATTAAGTAATTACTAAATAACCTTCAGAGGATCAATCATGTCGTACTGCCGAAACTCCTTACTAGGATTCTTTTGCTCAGATCGTGAAGTTTATTCTATCCTGTAAGAATTTTTCTGTTAATTTGCACACTTGCGTTCTGCCTTCTTTATCACGCTTCATAACTGACATAACATAACAAAAAACATAACATAACATAAGAGTTTCGGTCGAATTGTAAGCCTATTTCCTATCTTTATGCATGATTGATAGACTCTACTTAAAGTTTACTGTTTATCTCCTACACTTACTCCTACAACCTCGCTCGGTAGATTCCTGGCGCGCGTGATGCGCCTAATAGGGGGGCATTAAACCCTGGCCCATGGGGTGGTGGGGGAGGCGTGTTATCCCACCAGCAGGCAGTGATGCGCCCTATAGGGGTCATTAACCCTGGCCCATGGGGTGGTTGGGGGAGGCGTGTTATCCCACCCGCAGGCAGTTGATGCGGCCTATAGGGGGTCATAACACTGGCCCATGGTTGGTGGTGGGGGGAGGCGTGTATCCACCAGCAGGCGTGTGCGCCCTATAGGGGGTTCTTAACCCTGGCCCATGGGGTGGTGGGGGGGGAGGCGTGTTATCCCACCAGCAGGCAGTGAATGCCCCCTATAGGGGTTCTTAACCCTTGGCCCATGGGGTGGTGGGGGGAGGGCGTGTTATCCCACCAGCGTGCAGTGTTGCGCCCTATAGGGGGTTTTACCTGGCCCATGGGGTGTTGGGGGGCCCCAGGCGTGTTATCCCACCAGCAGGCATGTTGCGCCCTATAGGGGGTCATTAACCCTGGCCATAGGGTGGTGGGGGGAGGAGTGTTATCCCACCAGCAGGGGCAGGTTGCGCCCATAGGGGGTCATTAACCTTGGCCCATTGGTGGTGGGGGGAGGCGTCGTTGTATCCCACCAGCAGGCAGTGTTTGCGCACTAAGGGGGTCATTAACCCTGGCCATTGGGGTGGGGGGGGAGGCGTGTTATCCCACCAGCATGCAGGGTTGCGCCACTATAGGGGGTTCTTAACCCTGCCCATTGGGGGTGGTGGGGGGAGGCGTGTTATCCCACCAGCAGGCAGGTTGAGCCTATAGGGGTCATTAACCCTGGCCCATGGGTGGTGGGGGGAGGCGTGTTATCCACCAGCAGGCAGTGTTGCGCTTTATAGGGGTTCATTAACCCTGGCCCTGGGGTTGGTGGGGGGGAGGCGTGTTATCAACCAGCAGGCAGTGTTGCGCCCTATAGGGGGTCATTAACCCTGGCCCATTGGGTGGTGGGGGGGAGAAGAGGACGTGTTATCCCACCAGCAGGCAGTTGTTGCGACCTAAGGGGGTCGTTAAACCCTGGCCCATGGGTGGTGGGCGGGAGGCGTGTTATCCCACCAGCAGGCCAGGTTGCGCCATATAGGGGGTTATTAACCCTGGCCATGGGTGGTGGGGGGAGGCGTGTTATCCCACCAGCAGGCAGTGTTGCGCCGTATAGGGGGGTCCATGAACCCTGGCCCATGGGGTGGTGGGGGGAGGGTGTTATCCACCAGCAGGCAGTGTTGCGCCCCTAAGGGGTCATTAAACACGGCCCATTGGGTGGGATGCGGGGGAGGCCGTGTTATCCCACAGCAGGCATGTGTTGCGCCCCTATAGGGGGTCATTAAACTCGGCCCAGGGGTGGTGGGGGCGGAGGCTTGTTATACCCCCCAGCAGGCAGTGTTGCGCCCTATAGGGGGTCATTAACCCTGGCCCATGGGTGTGGGGGGGGGAGGCCGTGTGTTATCCCACCAGCAGCAGTTTTTTGCGCCCTATAGGGGGTCATTAACCGGCCCATGGGGTGGTGGGGGGAGCGTGTTATCCCACCAGCAGCAGTGTTGTACACAGTCTGGTCTCAAAAATTCCCCTTAAATATTAGGGGGAAAATCCCCCAAAATCCCATTTCATATATTTTTATACATGTTATAAAAATGCTGAAATATATGCTACATAAGCTACTCCCACATGTAAATTAAAATGCCATAGTTGATTGTAATGTTCAACTAATTATAATTTGATTTAAACAATATATTACATTACACAGAAGTAGCATAATTCACTTTTTATTATAATCATCACAAGGACTGCCAAAAAAAAAAAAAAATGGCAGTAATGGATACAGCCTCAGAGCATTTAATAAAAAAGCATTTCTAGAATGTTCTACTTAGGTGAGGGGATGATATATTTCCTTAAATTGCTTACAAATATGATACAGAAATAAATGACAATCTAAAAAACCCCTAAGTCGGCACTTACCGTTATTTTTTTTTTTTTTTGTTTTTTAAAAGCTCTGGCTCATTCGCGGTTCAGGTCCGGTGCTTACTTCTTCTGCGTCTGTTTAACTCATGTTTTTTCTTTTAAACCTTCATATTAATAATCGTTTTTAAGCGATAAAATACCAATTTTGTTAAGAAGCCTCAAAAAGCCCCCATTATCGCGAGTGAAGTCCCCATGCCCCATCAGTTGCCCGAAAAAATCCCCAATCTAGTTTTTACAAATCCCAATATCTGGCACACGACAGGCAGGCAGCAGGTACTGTCGGTGATGGTGGTGACTCGACTCTGAGAGAGAGAGAGAGAGAGAGAAAAAAAAAAACCCTTGAGGGTGTAGATTATATATCGGTAAGCGGGGGTACGAGATGAGTTATAACAGCACAGTCAGTCGGGCAGCCGCAGGATGGTGAGGGTGACGCGCCAGACTCCACGAGTATGCATGACTTATTTCAGCAGGAATCTGTCTGCATTTGTACAGTGAACCGATGTTCGGATGATGTCGTACAAGCGGTAGAGGCAAGTTTATTGCTGCTTCTCTCAGTCGTTCACGGCGGGAGGAGAGATTATTTGGTCTGACAATGAGTGCTTCCAAAAAACATATGCCTAAAACATGGGCCTGTCCTATTAAGTGTATTAACGGAGTCGTACTCTCCACTCCTTTCAAGGCTCTGGCGAATGTCTCTGCCAGAAAAGAAAACCAGGCCACATGTAACAGTGAATCACCCAACCAAAACCCATTCCTCAATTCCTTCCTAGATATATATATTCAATGTATACCTTATAGTGCTCAGTTGATACGGACATAGATGGTAGTTCTAAGAATATAATTCAGTGAGGTATAGCGTCTGCTCTGTATGAGATTTCCTGGCCTAATTTGAGTAACAGTACCTAAGTCTTCAAAAACAAGAAGAAATAACTTTTCGTGGTAAATAAACCGGATGAGTTTAAAAGTATAGTTTTATTGTTTTATTGCAAAAAACCCCAGGTGATTATTCCCTTGTTATGAAAACTTCCCCACGTCTCAAAAAGAGCTTCACCTACTCGGTTGTAATAATAAGTACCCACCACGACTACCAATATTTTTTTTCTATATAGTAAATCGTGTTCAGGAGTAAACCATAAGGACTATCGCCTGGATGGTGGCAGCATTTCCCCCTGACTAAAACCCTAAGTTCATCCCAATTCAGTTGTGAGAGGAAATTTATTAGGTCAATGGAGAATTATCTTCAATTAATATTTTCAACCCACAGGTGTCAGTAACTAAAAAACCTGGCATCACAACACAGATAAAAAATATGATAGAAATACTCGTGGCGTCTCCTTACGCCGGCAATGGCGATTGAAGTCTCAACAAAAGTTTATTTTGTTGTTCCTTTGCTGTGTTTATCGTACTTCACTGCAGTCCATGAACACACACACACACACACACACACACAACACACACACACACCCACACACACACACACAACATACACCACACACACACACACACACAACACACACACAACACCAACACACACACACACACAAACACACACTACACACACACACACACACACTGCCGGAGACACACCTGTGCTTCCATTCACTTGTACTCACGGTGATATGCTCTACCAAAAGACTATTCTACATATATTACACTACTCTATACTACTGTATCGAGTAGTCTTTGGCTCATACATAAACTACTCATGATTTGGGAAGCCGCCCTCTAAAATTCATTCAAATGTAGAGAAGTCATGGGATAATAATTGAAATTACTCTCGATTTTTAACTGAACCATTGATTTCGATGTCGCGTGCTCTGCCTGTGTTAAGATTATTTATCATTTCAGGAAACGGGCGGCGCGGAGACTGGTGGGCCGCTTGGGCGCTGAGAAGGCGCTTGGGGCTGGGCGTGTTGCAGGCAAGGTAGAGCAAACAACGTCTGTGAGAGAGAGAGAGAGAAGAGGAGGATACGAGAGAGAGAGAATGAGAGCGAGAGAGACGAGGAGAGAGAGAGAGAGAGAGGATTTGAGAGAGAGGGAGAGAGAGAGAGGAGATTGTAACAAACCTTTTCCGTCCCTTTTCTTTCTCCCTCGCATGTCATCCTCTCACGGCCTTTCTCTCAAAACCCAAGCAGCGGGCGTCAGGCCAGGCTCCAGCGCGGGGCAGTGGGGGGTACAGCGGCGGCGGAGGGGGAGGATGGAGGGGCGTCGAGTGGCAGCGCCCAACACAGCGTCTCCTCCCCCGTGCCTGGACATCCCCCTGCCATTCAGGGAAACGCCGTGCCTTAAGTGCTGGAAACGGAAGCAACAATGGCCCCACCAAACAAAGACAGCGCTGCTGTTGAGTAGCATTCCCCTCTTCTTTTTGTTGGCAGACAGAAAATCATCTATTTATAAAAAAAAAAAAAATAAAACGGGAAAACAAACATAACAAAAAAACCCCCCCCCGAAAAAAAAATGGCGTGACCTTCTGCCCTAATTATTAAAAAAAATAAAAAAATCACATATATTTTTACCAATTTGTTCTTTTATACATTTTATATCAAGTCTTTCAATGTACCACGTAATTATTGATCTATCAATTCGAGGTAATCATGTCACTCACGTCTCGCAGGTGGCCATAGTGTCGTACTCTCAGAAATGAGGAAAAGGCCTTTAAAGTAATCAGTAGCATTTTATGTTTTGTTTTTATCAGCTGATGGTACGTCAAATGAAGTTTTAGTATCAATGTAATCATAATAGCATACTCTAATATTAATAAAAGAAATTTCATCGTTTTGTGTGAAAACTAAAAAAATTATAAGGACATTTAACAAATACAATAGTGAGCATGTTACAATGTTAAAAAAGTCAGTTCTTACAGGACATGCCAATGAGATGTAAATAGGGACTATATTGAGCCAACTCCTGAAAGGAAAAACACCTGTCATGTCTGCGAACTATTGAAATAATGGCAATACATTATAAAGGCTGCCGCTTCAGTGGCAACAAATGCAGGCAGCCTCAACGCTGCCAGGCGCACGAATCGATGTCACGGCTGGGGCCGGCGGCCGTAAAAATTAGAAGTACGATGACTTGGTTTGTGTGTTAACGCGACCAACTCTCTCTTCTCTCTCTCTCTCTCCTCTCTCTCTCTCTCTCTCTCTCTCTCTTCTCTCTCTCTCTTCTCTTCTCTCTCTCTCTCTCTCGTCTCTCTATCTCTCTCTCTCTTCTCTCTCAATGATAGTAGGAATAGTAGTATTAGTATATTACAATAAATCGTATGTAGGAGAGGAGGAGGAGAGCCGTGTTACCTCCATCTCCCTCATTCCCTTTACTTTCTACCTCTTATCTCCTTCCTTCCCCCTTTTTACCTTCCCAATATAATAATCTCTCTCTTCTCTCTCTCTCTCCTCTCTCTCTCTCTCTCTCTCTCTATCTCTCTCGCTCCTCTCTCTCTCTCTCCTCTCTCTCTCTCTCTCTCTCTCTCCTCTCTCCTCTCTCTCCTCTCTCTATCTATACAAGGAAAAGATCTCAATGAAACTAAAAAAAATACTTTAATGAAGAATAGAGCAAGTATCAAATTGATAAAAAAAGTAATAAACTTACGTTAAAACTTTTTTTTTTTTTTTTTTCCCCAAAAAAACTAACTTTATGGCATCACACACTTTAAATCATACGATGATATGGAGATAAGAAATGAACAAAATATAATAAAAGAGGTTAAAGGTAAACCAATTTTAGGAATTATCTTAGATAATAAATTTAAACTAGGCAACCACAATTCAATGCGATAAAAAACTAAAATCTCTAAACATATCTGGTTGTATTATACAGGGTTAAGAATTTATTAATCAGACTGGCTTAGACAACATTTATCTATCCATGCATATCCACATATGATTTAGGGTTCAGCAATTTGGGGAGGGCGGCGCTTACAAAAACCATAAATAGATGATATTTTTATAGCTCAGAAAAAGCTAATCCGGGCATGTTTCATCAACTTAGATAGCCCACCAATAATCCCCTGATTTGTTAAATACAAACTACTTAAATTTCAGGACATTTATATTCTCTTCAGGACCATTTGTTTGTACATAAAGCTCTCCCTAAGGCATCCAGTAAATAATGATTTTAAATACCTATCCCACAATACTGATACACGAAGGCCCAAAAGATCTCAGACTCCCATTATGGCAGGACAACCCCCATGTACAACAAAACGTCCTGTTTAGAGCAGCAAAACTGTGGAACCAAGCTCCCAGATGACTATGAAAAACATCCCAACCCTCCAATTCATTCAAATACAAAAACTAAGCTCAAGATATTCGCAAAAATTACCAGCCAAGATAGTTAAATAGTTAATACCTCTAAATCAATGACCCATCTATTCAAATTAGCTATCATTATCATTTATATATTTTGTATATTATCGAATGTATTACTATATTATTATTATGATTATTATTATATTAATATTATTATCACTTTTGATTTGTTTTTATTTATAAGAAATTCAAGAACATATTCCTATAGATATTTATTTTAATTTTTTTATAGAATATTCGATAACATTGTTCCCACGGCTGTTGTAATTTTAAAAAATCTAGGCATCAGGTCCATTAAGTAGTCTCGGCTCAATGGACGCGGCTTTGTATATAATTATAATGTATAATCATACTTTATGTATGTATGTTAAGCCTAATAAACATCAAATCAGCCTCTCTCTCTCTCTCCCTCTCTCTCTCGATCTCTCTCTCTCTTCTCTTCTCTCTCTCTCTCTCTCATCTCTATCTCTCCTCTCGTCTCTCTCTCTCTCTCTCTCTCTCTCCTCAGTACCATATAAAATATTTTAGTTAATATCATTTCATGTCATTTCATTTCATTTCCATTTGCATTTCAGATTTTAAAGTCTCCTGAAACCGTACCAGTCAATAGTATAAGAGAGAGAGAGAGAGAGAGAGGAGAGAGAGAGAGAGATGAGGATGAAGAGAGAGAGAGAGGAGAGAAAGAGGAGAGAGAGAGGAGAGGAGAGAGAGAGAGAGAGAGAGAGAGATCGGAGACGAGAGAGAGAGGGAGAGAGAGAGGAGAGAGAGAGAGAGAGAGAGAGAAGTATGTCGACAATAAGACACAACTGCAACTAATTTTAAGAGGACAAAATGTTGGTGTGGTTGTCATGTAACGAGCAGCGTACTGCGGGTAGATATGTACGGCTGATAATTATTAAAAGATTATACTATATAGTACCCAACAACATAAAAGAAAGAGAAAAATGCAAACTGGGCGTTAAAGGTATAGAGAAAAAAAGTTCTTGTATTGAGAGATTATAGTTGTCCACGGATTTTTGAGAATCACTATGGCCACCTGGCGAGAAGTGAGGTGAACTGCTAACAGTGCTACCTCGAATTATTTCTTTCCATCTTTCTAATTATTTCCTGTCCTGGCCTTCATCACCGTAATCGCATCCACCTAATCGTACAGTACTCTCTAGATATAGTTCTTTTGTGTCCTCTATCTACCTACTATCTATCGATTCGATCGATCGATCTATCGATCTACATGAGTGCGAGCT
>JACEEZ010001159.1:0-11480 GCA_016584305.1 Chionoecetes opilio | reverse complement strand
AGAAAGGGTGCCCTTTTTTCCAATCCTTCAAACTACCGTCCTAAAAGCTTTGATTCCTCCCCCTTTTAAAGGGTTTTTTTGAATCATACTTAAAAAAAGAAGATCTTAAGCTCTTTTGTCACAATCTTCTATCTGATCGTCAGTACGGTTTTTCCGAAAAGGGGCGATCTACTGGCGATTTTTCTAGCTTTCCAACGAATTTTGGTTCCCCCCCTTTAAGTGTTTTTGGTGAAACTTTTGCGTTGCCCTTGACATATAAAAAAGTTTTTGATGGGTTTGGCACAATCTTTAATTTCCAAACTACCCCTTTTTTCCGGGGTTTTACCCCTTCTCTCTGTCCCTTCATCTTAATTTTCCTTTAAAAACCGTTCTTTGCAGCTACTTTTGACGGGACATTGTTTTCCCCTAAATTATCAATAGTGGTTTTCCCCCGGGGGTTCTGTCCTTTTACCCACTCTCTTTCTATTATTTTTAAATGATTTTCTAAGTTAAACCCAAAAAAGCCCTATCCACTCCTAGCTGATGATTCCCCCTGCTTTTTTTCAACGTCGTTATTAGACTTTCCAACTCAACAGGAAACTAAGTGATTCAGGGAGAGATGCCACCAAGCGCTTAACTTTGATTTTTTATAATTTTTCGTTGGGGCAAAGCAAACCTTTTGTTAAATACCTCAAAAACCCAATTTCTTCCCTATCTACTCGAAAAAACCTCCCCATAACTATCCCTCTTTTCAATGACACAAAAACGTTCCTTTACAATGAACATTCTAGGGACTATCCTTTAAAAAAAATCTGAAAGGAAATCTCACACTACTCTTGCAAAAAAACGTTCAAGAAGTAGGTGTTTTGGGGCTTTCTGCGTCCTTTTTTTTTCCCCCCCCCCCCCCAAATTGCTTGCTCTCTACGGGGGGCCCTTATCCCCCCATGTATGGAGATGTTACATTTTTTGGGGGGAAAATTCCACTCATACAGCTCTCCTAAACAGGGTCGAGTCAAAAGCTTTTTCGTCCCATCCAACTCCTCTCCTCGACTGACTGTTTTCAATCTTTAAACACCGCGCCGTTGCTTTCTTGCTCTTTCTACCGTTATTTTCATGCTCACTGCTTTTCGAATTGTTTTAACTGCAGCCCCCCCCCCCTCCCGCGGCCTCGCTGCACAAGATTTCTTCCCCCCATTTTTCCCCCCTTTTTTATTTTTTTCCCATTTTTCCTTTTTAATCCCCCCGTTAACTTTTTCCCCCTTTCCCTTTCTTTAAAAAATCCTTTTCAAGGGTAAACCCTAAACCCTCTTTTCCCCTTTTTATTTTCCCTTTTCCTAGGGGACAAAATCTTTTTTCAAAGAAGGTAACAAAAAAAACCCCAAAAAAAAGGTCATTTTCTTTTTTTTTTTTTATTTTTTTCCTTTTTTTCCCTTCTTTATTGGGATGGAATAAGCGGGGGTTTGGGTTTTTAAAAATTTTATGTTTTGCCCCTTTGGGCCCCCCTTGGAGAAAAAAAAAAAAAAAAAAATAATTAAAAAGGTTTCCCCCTTTTTTTTCATATTTTGTTTTCCATTTTTGGGGGAAAATATTTTAAATTTGTTTGGATATTTATTTAATTTCCGGTAAACCATTTATTAAATTTTGGGTAAAGCGAAAAAGGATGGGAAAATGTTTAAAAAATTTGATAGGGCCCCCCCAAATAAAAACAAAGGAATTGGAAAATACAAATAATGTAAGGAAAAAGAACTGGTTACGTATAATGTGGGTGGAAACATTGGTATGGGAAGAAAGGGTGGGTTTTAGAAATTATAGGGGTTGAGTGAGTAAGGGGGGTAATTGTATTACCAGTGGTTTTGGGGGGACCTATAATTTTGGGGCAAAGAGGATTCTGTTGGGCTACCCAAAAGGGCGATAAGAACGCCCCCCAACCTCTCCCCCCCCCACCCCCCTTTCCCACCTCCTTTTTTTTTAAAAAAAATGTTACTGCGTACGTGTTTTGTCACATATGTTTATATCAAAGTGTGACTGGGTTTGGGTTAAAAGGGAAGGGCAAGGGGGTTTTTGAGGGGGAAAGGGATATGTGAGGTTTAAATTGTATAATGTGGTGGTGGTGTAAAAAGACAAAAAAAACAAAAGTACAAGGGCCGGGAAAGGGCCAAACTGGGCGACTACCCCCTACCATCCCTTTAACAAAATTTCCCTCCCACCCTATGCTCGGCAAAACCCCTTATGGCCCCCCTTCCCTAAAACCAACCCATGTTGACCTTTTTCCAAACCCCTTTTTTTCCTTTTTCGGGAATTTCTTTTCTGTTTAAAAGGAAAAAAACACCTTTTCCTTTTCTTAAAACTAAAAATTTTTACGTTAAATAGGCTCAAGGTTTTTTTAAAACTAAAATAAGCCCCTAAAATTTTGGCATTTTGGGTTTTTAAAAACTCATAGAAATTGGTGTTGTGGTTGGGTTGGGGGGGGGGGGCGGGGCCGGGCGAAAAACTCCCATTTTTCCAGAAACCCCACCAGGGTCTTTGCCCGCGGCCCCCCACTAAAAATGTTTTACTTACAACGTATTTTCTATACCAGGGTTTTTACAACTGGCAAACCTCATTTTAAAAAAATTATGCATAAAAAATGAAAAAAATTAAGGGAAACTATTCCCTAAATTTTAAGTTGGGCAAAATGTTTTGTGTTAAAACTTTTTTTCTTGCACTTTTTTAATTTTAACTTTTTTACCGTAATTTTGCTTGTTTTCATTTTACCACATCTCGGAAACAATTTCTTTATAAGGGATGTATTTCCCAATGAAAAATATCCATTAAAAATAATGAAGCAAACTTGTGAAAAAAATTTTCCGGGCCCAAACTTTTTTCCTAATTTAAACCCCTTTAACCCAAAAAGGGCCCTTATTAAAGTTCCCCCCACATTTTGAAAAAGCAAAAGGTTTTTGTTTTCGTTAATGTTTTTTTATGAAAATGAGTTTTACATCAGATTCAATTTTAAAACGGATTTCCCCAGGGAACCCTTTCCCCTTTAAAAAATGGGGGTTTTGGGAAAAAACAAAAAAAGTTTTTTTTTGGGCCCCACTTACAAAGAATAATATTAGGATGTTACTTTATGAAAAAAGATTTTTACAGTCAGATTCAATAAAAAAAGGGCCTTTAAAACCCATTTAACCCATAAAAATTTTGAGAATTTGGAATTTTTAAAAAATTTGTTTTTTTGGCACTTACAAAGATTATTTCATTTTTAATGCCATATATTTTTTCTCTTTTTGACCTATTACTGGCCATTACATTTTCCAAAACAATTTGAAATTTTCCGAAGCAATCTTTTTTGGAAAACCTTTTTCAGGGATACAAAAGTATTTAACCTCGGGTCCGTTATTTTGTTCATTTTGGGACCATTTTTCCTTTGCATTCATTCAAACCGGAAAAAGGGGTTCATGCTAGGTTTTGACCCCATGGAAATTGGGCGGGCTGAAAGGGCGGACCCCCTGGTTGGTTTCACTTCGAGCCCCCCGGGGGGCTGACAGGTGGCGCTTTTTTTAAATCCTTTGCTTACTTGCAAATGCAAAGGGTTCATTTCTCGGGTTTTGCGAGTGATTTGACCCACACTTATTGGTATGGGCCCGCAATACATGTGTTCGAAGGCATCATCTTTTGGTGGCAGAAAGGGATGGGGGGGCTTATCATTTGTGGGGGGCGAGACGAAACGAAGCTCATTCAGTGAACTGAGATTTTTAGTTTTTTTTCCCATGATGAGAAGGACAAATCGCCTGGGGTATCTGGGGAAAGTAGGCCACACCTGGAAGTTTCCGGCCCCTGTAAGGCATCTGAATTTTGGTGAAAGCTGAAAGCCTTTCGCTTTCCAAGTCTGTATAGAGCCTGTCGGTCAATCCTAAAGAGATGACGGTGGTAATGAATTTCAGCTCTTTGCGAGTTGGTATGAATGGTGAACAGGTATGAATCGTTCCTTTGAGACGAATTTCCCTGGGGCCCCCGCTGCATATATACTTCATGGGCCAGTGCCCCCCCTGCTCCAGTAAACACCAACAAGACAGGGACACCCGTTCGTCACACCGAATGATTATTTTGGTGGTTTTTCCGAAAATGATTCATCAATACCAGACGATGTCCGCCCCTTTGTTGCTGTAAACCTCAAGACTGGACAACCCACTTCTAAGAATTTTGCCCCACTTCTCCCCAAAAAATCCACTGCAGTACTCCCGATTATCTGCGGGAGGAGTTTTGCCATTGTCGCAGAGTACTGACAGATGAATGAAAGCTAAACTAGCCTTGTTGGTACTGGTTTGGGGAAGTTCCGTATTTGGGACGTCCCGTTTCCTTGTATCTGGAGGGGAACCCGGAATCCATCTTCCTCGTCTGTGTGTTCAGTCGACTTAATTTGATTTTTCTTTCGTACCGGTCAAAAGGACCAAGCAAAAACTAAAATGGAAGGACCCAGGCACTGTTCTTCAGAAGACGAAAACCAAATTCACGGGTCCAAAACCCCAACCTTTCCAAGATCATTGAAAGTCTTGAAATATTTCTTTCAGGGCCGGGAACTTTGCCAGGCCATCAATGGGGTATGCAAGGACTGCGATGACGTCGGGGAAAAATCCTGATAGGAAGGACAAGAATTTTTATCCGTATTTGCTTTCAGCTTTTTTTCTTTTGGCCCCCCAAACTCCCTTTTTTTGGGCTTCCTCACAACCACGTTCCCGGTGGAACATTGAAGGCGGAACAGCGCCAATTCGTAGGAGAGGACCTTGCGCAATCCACATCACGGTTTTTGACCCCCTGCAAGCAGTTTCTGAAAGGGACCCCCGTATCGACCCCTTATCTTCCCCTTCCTTATCACGGAAAGACACTTCCTCATAGCCAAAAACGTTTTGCTACGGGGTTGGGGGTTGGACCCCGAATTTTTTCTTTTTTGTCCCCCAAACCTTTTTTCGTAACTGATTTAACATTTTCCCCACCCTTTTTTGGCAATCCCTTCATCGACTCTTCGACTTTTTGATGGAAACCCAAACCACTAGTTAAAATAGGGATTACCCTTATCAAAAATTTATTTCCCTTATTATTCCTTGATGACTTTAAAATCATTTGGTTTGGTCACTCGGCATGTCCAAATTTTTTGTGATTCTTGGACTTTTGGGAGGGTACACATTTTTTGAATGTTCTGCGTATCCCCGGTTATGTGGCGGGTCAGCGCCAGCGAACTTTTAAAGGGTCCTTTCCCATGTGTAACCGAGCACCACCTTTGGCTTTTGCCTCGCGATTTTATACTCTGTTCGAGAGCCTGATCCGTAGGCCGCAGTTTTAAAAACCTTTTTGAGGTTTCACAACGAAACCACCCTTTCCCACATGGGGCTGAAAACACGGGAGTGACACTCCAAGTGACGCATTTCGCAAAATAGACCGGGTGTTGCTGCGGCCTGCCCGGAAGAAGTACGGATGACTTCAAGGAAAGGGGGGAAGGTGCATTTTTAAAATCAGCCTCACGGGGCGCCCGAAGAACTTCAAGAGGGGGTCACCAGCACCAGAAAGCTAATCCAGTAAGGAATGTTGTGTGTTCTCTTCCCGTGTCTTTGAACTTTTCATTGTATTGAGAAGAGAGGATGACAAGCGCATTTCAATCTCCGACCCACCGCAGTGCAGGCTTCCCCCCCCCCCCCCCCCCCCCCCGGGGGTTCATTTTTAAGGTATTTTCTAGATCGCAATTTTGTGCGGGTTCATCATCCAACCAGGGAACTTTTTTTTTTTTGCAAAGGGTTTCGGCAGTGATAGAAACAAGTGAAACAGTGCTTCGTTGTACCCGCTGTTCCTCTTTGACCCTGGCATACGCTTCCCTTGCAACATCAAACTCACGGACGATGAATTACTTCAGGTACTGTCAGCATGTTTGGAGGACCACCCTCACAAAAACAAACTTCCCTATATGGCTATGAAAGCCTAGTGAGATGTCCCACCCCAAACCTCTCGCACTCGACCCCGCCAAGGGATCTGGCTCAGTCCAAGAATCTGTTTTAGCCTTTCTAATATTGCCAGGTCAGCAGTGACCCGAAACATGTTCTTGTCCCCTGATTTTTTAATTTCAACCAATTTCAGCAAAGTCGTGTAGAGTAGAGAAGGGCAGAGGGGGGGCATAATGAATGGGGAGTCCCCTATTCGAGTCAGGGAATTTTTCTCGCTAATAGAGAATGAATCCACCCCCCAAACCGGAATAGTGAGGTTTCAGGGGGGACTTGCAGGGCCATTTCCCAAAACAAGTCTTTTTTTAAAACCCCATCACTAGAGGATTATCCAGTTCTTTTATTCCCATTTACACATGGTTCGGTTTATATGGGTTTGTGTTTGCGTTTGATTTTTCCCCACACAGCTCTGGGGTCTAGGGTTTTTTTTGGTTTGATTTTGGGAAAGCAAGGTGTTTTTTCTGGCCTAGGAGACCTTTGAACAACACACACCATTTAATGTGTAGTGTTTTTCCCTTTTGTCTGTTATTTTTTATCGAAATTTCAATTGCGGGATCAACCCCCTGGTCTTTAAAAAACATTCTGGATCAAGAAGAAATGTCACGTTGGTATATGAACGAGACTGGTTGGCAGCTGGTCCAAAGCAATGGCAGGGGAATCTACGCACTTCATATAAGGTATGCTGTGGGGGAGAGGACAGGTATCTATATTCTCGACTACCGGTGTGGTGCAGCTTGACACCAAACCAAATTTATTGGGGTATGGATTTTTCAAATAGGAAATCATGTTGTGAATATTGCAAGAATCCATTTCAATGTTTCCCGATTCAGATTATAGCTTGTAGCGCTGTCAAAGTCTTTTTTTAAAAACACCATGCAACGAAATCATACAAAGGATTCGGAACAAAGCCTTGCACTTTTTTTTCTCCATATTCCCACTAGAATCATAACGATCAGATTTAAAGTAATGTCACCGATAATTTCCTGATGATACCGTTCCTTAGCAAAAACAGCACCTTTCTGAATTGGGCATCATCAGAGGATTCGAGTTCACATTTCACCAATTTTATTTACATGCACTTGTAGCCTCACAACGTGTTTCAAGGCCCGGCAACTGTGAATCCCCTGAGCATACAAGATCAGGGGCTTCCCCGGGGGGACGATGAATGAAATCCTGTCTCCCAAAAAACTTCTGAATTTCCCTTCAATTCCATGTAGTACAAGCTCGTGGTTTTAGAGTTTACCTCTGTGTTAGCGACAATTTTCATTAGGGACAGACAAGGTTGTGATAGAGATGGTTTTGGACAGGAAGTCTCTTCAATCTCCTTTAAAAAACTTTTTAAGGCCACGCATTTCAGTTATCAACCTTAGCCCTAGCACTAGAGCTTTAATATTGGTTTGCGAGATGTAATGCGAAAGCAAAAGCGATGATATTGCTCCTTTTAAACAAGTCAGTGTTTGGCAGCATTTGCATTTTAACTATGTCGTTTCTGAATGGCGATAAAAAAACTCTTTTCCGTGTGGTGGCCCCCCCCAGTTGAGACGTTTGACAGGTTTTTCCCTTCCAAATATGGATTTCCCCCATATGAAAACAGCTGACGAATGTCAAATGCGACGTGTATATCCCGGGACGAGACAGTCCAACCTAGGCCCACTACCTGTTGCGCCCTCGTCAGCGCAGCCCAATGTACCCGTGTTCTTTGGGCTATTGGATATTCCCGTGTTGTTAATTTTCTCTGCATTTTGGTAAATTTTGTAACAGTATCCTTTTTGGATGTCGTTTTTTACTGGAAACGCCATATAGACACCCATCTTTGAAGGGTTTGCAGCTTTCAGAAAGGATTTCAAACCTTCGATTCCCGGACTGGGCAAAAAGGGTTATCAGCTTTGGGTTTTGGATAATGAAGTCTCGCAAAATACGCAGCTTCGCAAAAAACCGTTTTTCTTCTCTTCTGGTGGGTTCTTTGGTGGTTCCATACTTTCTTTAACCTGCAAGGAAAAAAAAATCACATTAGAAAGTGAAAAGTAACAATGAGTGTAACGTTTTGCGCAAGGGTTTTTTGATAACTGAAGACAAAGTACGAGCAAAAAAGGCCAAAAATGGGTAAAACCCCCAAATTTTTGGGGATTTGGGGTTTTAAACACCATTTAAAATGGGTTTTTAACCCATAATTGTGAGAGGTACTTGGCAGAAAGGAATTAATGTGAGTTCCAAGTTTTCCCCTCTTTTAAGTGCCAAAAATAACAATTTTTAAGATATTCAAAAATTTTCAATTTTTTATGGTGAAATGGGTTAAAGGCAATGTTTGAATTATAATTTACTGTAAAACATCGTTTTTCACAAAAAAGCATCCTAACGAACCCAAAGATACCTAATTTGCCTTGTTCTAAAGGGGAGGGGTCAAGCAAATTTTGGCTTTGCCGTCCACTACTTGGTGTGAGGGAGGGGGGGACAAAAAACTTGTTTTAGTGGGGGAGGGGTTTGTCACGTTCAAGTTGTGATTTGGTTTGAAGTTTCCCAAACAGCGCTCAGACAGCAGCGGGGTTGGTAGTAGGATTTTCGGACCCCGCCACGCCTTGGGCGTTGGAGGTTAAGGAGGGGAAAAGGCTTTAAATATCGACTGTACAAGGCCGAGCCGGTGCCCTTAGCCGAGCCCTTACAAAAAAGGCCCGAAGACGGGTAAGGCGCTCTTTTGCCTTACCTTAAGGCACTTTCACATCTCCCCCCTGGTCGATGCCTACCCCAGTTTTGTAAGGGGCGTCGCTGATTGGCTGATGCCCCGGGGGGGTGGCGATGGTGGGGGTACCTTGCCCCGCCGCCCCCCAACTCCCTTTCGTTTTGAAAGAAAAATATTATATTTTTTTTGCTTTAAACACCCCTTACAAAAAAGATAGGCCCATTTGGTTTGTATCAGTGAAACAGGCAGTGATGTTCAACAATATCACGCTATTCATAACTCAATACGGTAAAAAATAAAGTCACAAGAGTAGGCGGCTTTTCAGGTTTTCAGTGCATTGAAATGTTGTACTCCTACCCGATATTACCAAACTACCAGATGATATTTAAGAAACACTGAAACATCGTGTTCATGATATATTGCTGCATATCATGAGCATAAAAATATTACAGTAAGACTACACCAATATTAAGATAATTGAATGAAAGTAAAATAGTGTATAACTTTTGTCTTGCTTTTTATGCTTCAAGTCGCTGTAACTCCATCAGTTTTGACTCGCATTACATTTTCAATCACTTTTTTCAAAATCCCACACTTTTCCGATTTCTTAGGTATGTAATACGTACCGATAAGGAAAAAAGAAGGTGGTCAAAATGTCTAAGAAATTAAAACTGCTGCAAACTGGCGCCGTGACGGGTGAGCAATTAATTAATTGTGAGCTTTCTACAGGAGAGATGAGTTCAGGAGTGGTTCAGTAAGGCAATTCGTACGCTTCGAATTGCGATTTCGCAATTCGAATTGCGATTCGTTTTTCTCTCCCGCACACCGACTCGAGGAGTTGGTTTTGCCGCTGGATTGCCAGCTCGCGCCACAATAAGGTATGTAAACAAAGGCCAAAAAGAGCCTTTCCTCTTCTCTCTCCTCTTTTTGCTTCCTTAATATTCATGTCTGCTGCTATAACTCTGCTGCCTCAAATACAGGGTCATGAACAAGTTATTCTGCAAGAATAAGAATAGCACAGCGATAAATTTCGACAGCTGCTATCTTGGTAGCAAAATTGTTTGTGAATCGTTCAGTAGGGAAGAGCGAAACATGTTGCGCTGGGGAACCCTACTGAACGCAGCCCTGGGGAGGCTATCAGAGGCTTTCCCGTCACGGGGCCAGTTTGCAGCAATTTTACTTTCTTAGAAATTTTGACCACCTTCTTTTTTCCTTATGTAACTCGAGAAAATGGGTTAATCCTGTGACTCACGATTGACGAAAAGTTAAAAATGCGTTGGGGAGAGTAAAGTAATATATATATATAGAGCCAGATTAAATGATAAAAAAAAATCTTTACTCCTCAGTCCCCAAATTTATTTGGATATAGGTTTCTGCCCTAGTTTATGGTCTCGTAGTCACTGGTGACGTCACGGGAAGAAGGTAAGAGAGAAGGTAAACAGCCACTCTCTATCTCTTTCAACCCGACACCCGAGTGGGAATGGTCGGGGTGGAGGGAGTGTTTCCCCTGCAACTCTCAAGAAGGTATGGAGTGACGGTGTATTATAAGGATGTCTAGTGCATTGATTAGTTCATGACAGATTTGTAACTTATGATATGTTATCAGGGTCTGGTGCCTGGAACAGTGAGCTGATACCCTGAATTGACGCACGTGTGTGATGGCGGCGATACTGTGGTTGCTGAGCTGAGCGGAGTTGGTGACCAGCTTGGACACCAGTATATAGAGCTAAGGCCCTATTGTAGCTCCTTTATTTATTTATGTAGATAGGTATAGTACCTAGAAAACTGAGTATAGGAACTTTTGTGTCTGTGTTAAGCCCGGATGAGAAGTTTAGTCGTTTCGGGTATTATTATTTCGAGTGAGGTTTCGGTGAAACCATTGGAGCTGTGATGTGATTACTGATCGTGATGATTAAAAGAAACCCTGTTAACGAGTCGTTCATTAAGTCCCAGTTATCCTCATCTATTTCTAAATCTTTAGATTTCTTTTTCATTCCCACTTATTGTGGGTGGTGGCAGCGTAATCGCCAGGTTTGTGGAGCCCTTCAAATTAACATGTAGCCAAAAGGGAGGCACTACACTTATCGGTACGTGCTACATACCTAAGGAATTGGAAAAGTGTGGGGATTTTTAAACAGTGATTGAAAATGTAATGCGAGCAAAACTGATGGAGTTACAGCGAGTTGAAGCATAAAAAGCAAGACAAAATGTTTATACATTATTCTACTTTCATTCAATTATCTTAATGTTGATGTAGTCTTACTGTATTTTTTTATGCTCATGATATGCAGCAATATATCATGAACACGATGGTATGCTCAGTGTTCCTAAATATCATCTGGTAGCTTGGTAATATCGGGTAGAAGTACAACATTTCAATGCACTGAAAACCTGAAAAGCCGCCTACTCTTGTGATACTCAGTCATGACTTTATTCTTTACCGTATTGAGTTATGAATAGCGTGTTATTGTTGAAAAATCACTGCCTGATTCACTGATACAAACAAAATAGGCCTATCTTGTGTAAGAGTTGAGTAAAGCAAAGAAATATGAATATTTTTCTGAGTCAACGCAAGGGAGTTGGGTCGCGGCGAGGCAAGGGCCCGTACGAGAGTCATGACGGTAGGCGGGTAGAACGAACGAGCGGCAGACTTCGCTACCTAAGAGGGATAAAATACCCTGTAATTTGGAACGAAGAGCAGGGACGAGGTGGCGGTCACGGTTGAGACACGGTATCCCTGTGTCTTACGCAACTTCTATAATTTTATTACATTCCTATTGAGGGATTAGAATATGTTAAAAAAATTCTTGCCATATGTATTTAAGTATAAGGAAAGGTAACAATCGGGAAAAAAG
>JACEEZ010001157.1:0-24782 GCA_016584305.1 Chionoecetes opilio | reverse complement strand
GGGTGGTTGATGTTACCATCTGAACGGCCTTTCTTGGCAGCAAACAATCGCTATCTTGTTGCCCCAGCTCATGTTTCTCTTAAACTCCAACCTTTTTCTTAGTATTATCATCACGGGTGAAAAACACAGTTACAATTTGCGTCATTGGACTACTGTCAACACAGATCACTCCAGACCCCTTTAGTAATACACCACCGGCTGTTCGCATTATCTGCCTGAACTCTCATTCGCTAATTGGCGTTAGACGCAGGGGGAACTTTGCATTCCTTTTTTAGGGAAAAAACTGGCGTCTTATGCGCGGCAAATACGTATATATTATATATATATATATATATATAATATTTTAATATATATATATAATATATATTTTAATATAATTAAAATATATATTTTAATATATTATATAAAATATATATATTATATATATATATATATAAAAAACCTTGCCTTTGCCATGCCGAGTTATATCAAATTCCCGAGTTATAAGGCTTTTACTTTTACTCTCTTTTCTTTTTAGTTAAACAATGCCAGTATCTTCGCTGAGCACTTTTCTGATTGACTCTAGTGTTAGTGTTCCGTGGGTTACCTGGTTTGTGTTGCAGGTGGGCTTGGGGCACGCCATCCTGTGTTCGGTGTTCAACGGGATGCACGTCATTTCATCCCCTACTCGGTGATGAAGGTCAACCCCGCCTCCTGGATGCACATGTTTACCAGATTTAAAGGTATGGATATAAACTCATGGTTTACTGACTCAAGTTTATAGTTTGCTGGTTACTTGTAAGTTGTAACCTCCCACTGCTTGGTAAAGTCTACTCATTCCCGCCACGACTTCCAGTATTTTTTGGGTAATAGTGTCGGCAGCCTTTATTATCTTACAAGCAGGAGCATCATTTTTGAGATTATAATTATGAAACTAGGTCTTTATTTCAAGCCTGTGAGTGAGGTGTGTAGCCATCAGCGGCGAGGGGCTTCAGGTGACACAGGCACTTGTTGAAGTATTCACATGCTGGGTGAAAATGTAATATTTGTATTGACTGCAGAGTATTGGCATGTCAAGCCAATATAAATACAAGCAAGTCCTGTCTTCATTGTGGAGGGAAACAGATCTTGTCTGCCATGGCTGGGAGGGGACTGTCATGGGTAGATATTTAGAGATACTGCAGCTTTTTAACACCAGGTTCCTCTTTCATGCTAATTGTTAACATAATAATGAATACTACTAAATATAATGTTTGTTAGAATATATTTGGCTAAGTTTCTGGAAATACATTGACCTTAATTATTTCAGCCAGCATAGCGTAGTAAATCTCGCGACCACTGGGGTCTGCGCCACCAAAGACACAGGACGTAGCCTGCAGTCCCTGCGTCTGCTCCTGGGGCTGACGGGGCCAACCTTGGTCCCTTTCCCCTGTGACCAGTTCCCCGCTGTATTCCAAGTAAAGGGCTCAGGCCAGATGCCATTGTCCCTTTTGGATCGTCTCAGAAACTCTCCGCTCTGTCGGAGGTAAGACAACAGTTTTGAGTGTTCACAAAGTACATAATAGCACATGAGAAGAGTGAGGATGTGATTGTTTGCAGTTTTTTTCATTCCATCGTTGAATAAGTAAAGATGAAAATCCTTCACTGGTTTCCTTTATTGTATTTAATTTTTATTTATGTTAGCTTAAGAAAAGCTGAAGGTTTTTTTTTTGTGAATGACAGATCATTTAGTAATTTATTCTCTTTTTTACATAAAGGGTATTTTCCTAACACGTGGGGGGGAGACAAAAGTGATGATAATAGGGAAAGGGAGAAAGTATAGGCAGGAGGTTTAAAAGTCTATGGCGGGGCAGACACAATGTATGGCTGCGTGCAAAGCTATGATAGGGGTAATGGGGGTATATCATGTTGTTTGGTATGGTGATAGAAAGAGGCACAGAGATTGAGTGAGTGGGGGAACAATTAGCCGTCAAAAGGGGTTTGGAGTAGAAGCCCCAGTTAGTAAAAACTGAAAACTTTGAAGTGATCAGTATTTAAGGGAGTGAATGAAGAAATTACACTTTATAGAATAAAGTGTAGGATAAAAAAGACAGAAAGAAAAGTAACATTTATATGATATAAAATAAGCACCTTTTGGAATAACAAGATCACATGTGACATTAACTCCCCCAACCGGGGCCATGGAGGGGCCAATGCGGGGGGTCGAGGGGTTCTGAGCATGAGGGCCTGAGTACGGGGTTGTCGGGTTGCCCAAGAAACTCCTACCTCCCTACGCTAAAAGACTGTGGTAAATTCTGCCCGGGGGGTGGAAAATAACGGGTTTTGTTTTAAGCCGTGTGAAAACAATTTTTTTCCCCTCGAGTAATATTCGGCCGGCCAAACCTACTTCCTCCCTGATCTTGGTTAAATTTTTATGAAATTTTTGAAAACCTCCCTAGCTTATAAGTATTGAGGTCGGGCAAAAAAAGCCAGGGGAGAGTGTGCCATTTTTTGTATATGAACAGAGAATGTAACACAAAAAAAAATGGGGAAGTATTCATGCGAAAATCTTTTGCCAGATTTTAAACACTAAATAGCACTGATGTAAATGGTTAATTAGTCATATTGAGGCATTTTGATCCCCTGTGCAGCAAAGCTTGGAACACAACCACCACTCTTTAAAAACTGGATTTTCTTATAGTGCCCCATTTTTGCAATGAGGCTAGTTAAGGGGGAAATATATAACACTTTTTGCCCACACTAGACTGGATATACACAATGAAGTAAAGTAGTTGAAAAGGTTGTACATGAAGGTAATTTTTCCTTTACAGCCATGATTTTGTTGTGAGGCTGGAGGGCAACCGTCTGTGTGTAGGAGGGATGAGGCGGGGAGATCTTGTGGGGGGTGCGGATGGGGGACCGAGGGGGCTGCAGGGCATGACAAACACAACCTTCCCGGGACAACCTACCCTGCCAGACGAGACGCCATCTCGGCATTTCCTCTTTTTGTGCGGAGGGCCTCCGGGGATTCCCGGGCCCTGTGAAAAACATTATCTTTTTAAATTCTTTTGGGGGGGGTTTTTTTTTGGTGACGATTTTTCAAAAATTTTCTTGTGAAAGGTATCTCTTTTTAAAGGGTGCTGGTATTGGGTTTTCATAGTGTTTTTAAAACATATACTGCAATTGAAACCGTGTTTTGTAATATGACTGGCTTGCTGTGTGTACTCAGGGTGGGCTGGTTTGTGTGTGGATTTTCGCGACGGCCCCCATGGGCAGTCACCCCCGCAAGCACAAAACAGACACATCATTTCCCCAGTCTTGGCCCTGGAGCCCATGAAATTTATATACCGAGGACGCATTGCAGTTTTTTCTCTCATGTGGCTTTAGAGAGAGAGGGTTTTGGGCTTGCTGAGCAGCGTCCAGACTGTTTAGAAAGAGGAGGGGAGAGCCACCCTTGTTTTTGGGCATGAAACTGGAACTGGTGAATTTCATACATATACAAGATTATCTTTCCTCCGTTAACTGAGATAAAATGTGAGGGTTTACAGGAAATCTTCAACCACATCATATGCATCCAGATCCAGAAAGTATGTCTTGATAAACGGGTTTTTTTGTCTTTTGTACCAGATGAACAGAGATAAACCGGGCCTTTTATTTGCATATCACAACATTCACGATTCCAAAGCTATCAACCTTTTTTGCATCCGAGCTCTGTAGTTTTGGAGTTTTGGGGTTTTAGGAAAACTGGTCCAATGTTTCACAAACGGATGTTTTTATTTCTTACCTACACAAGATCAAAAAAACAAAGGCAAAACCCATCAAATAAGTGCACCATCTTTTTCTTTTTTCCACGAGTTTCCCAAAGGATGTCAAGGGTTTTTTCAAGCCGTGGCAGCATACACAAATAGGAATATACTGTTTTTGCGCGGTGCCTCCCAACCACCTGCCAAAGACTCCCTGGGAGGGAAAACCTTGTCCGAGACACGAAAAAGTCCTCGAGGGGTCCCCCCCCCCCGGCCCAAAGTGCTCATGGCCCCCCCACCTGCGCACCAACCTGCCCAAAACCCCGGGAGGTCCCCCACGGTAAGCCTCCCTCACCCCACTCAAAAACTTCCCCCTACATAGACCATCACTCGGCTGTAGGCTTGTTTTGTATTTTTTTCTTTAGTTGCCAGGGCCTTTGGGCATTTAAATATTTCTTGATATTTTTCATGAACTCCTGGACCCCTTTTCGGGAGCCATGTTCCTGCGTTTTTATTTTTACTTACTAATTCTTCTCATTACTTTGTAACTTTTACACCAAGAAAAAGGTGACTATATACTTGTATTATAGTATTGATTGATTAACTTTTGTTTTGAGTTTCCCAAAAAATACATGGGTTTAGATATCCGGTGTTGTTTTAGGGGTCCCTTTTTTACAAACAACTAAGGCTCATGCAGTGAGACTCCCTGATGCACGTCAGTCTGATCCTTGACTCACGTGTGCCCTGTGTTCTCCCTCCCTGCCTGCCTTCACCAGATGTTGGGCCGGCGAGCGTGATGGTCGGAAACTTGGTTCAGGGCAACCGGCTGGCCAGTGCTCAGGGCCGGGAGTTGGGTCTCATGGATAATGATGACGGCATGAGGCGGGTGAGTCCATCACAGTCCATCTCTCTTGGGCAACTTTGTTTTTGAAATCATTGAAACAATAATTTTGTTTGGAATTATTGTGAATACTTTTTGTTTTACAGTTCAAAGCTTCCTATAAACCAGGTTAAAAAGTAGAACCTATGAATCCAGTTCACTGAAAAGAAACCGGTAGTCATAATTAAAAGAATTTATGAATAACATTAATATTAATTTAAGCATAGTGCATAAATCTGCATTTTTTTTATTAAAAATGATGCCTAATACAAAATACGTTTTTGGTATTATTTTTTTATTTTTTATTCAATTCATCTTTTTTTTTTTCAGCAATACTAAAAAAAAAGAGCTATTTCATATTTCTTCATGAACATCTCTTCTTGGCGAGCACTTGGTATATTACAGTATTTCCCTGCACTGCCTACACCATGCTAACAGTTGTGACATTCCACAGCATCCCCAGTTTTATTGCCATCCTCAAGTGGCGGGCATCCACCACAGAAAACCATGAAATCCTGACCCTCCTCAACGCCAAGGGCCAGGTGGCCACCTCCCTCACGTGCGCCCAGCTGCACAAGAAGGCCGAGCGTGTGGGCTGCCTGCTGCTGGAGAAGGGTCACATCAACACTGGGGATCACGTGGCTCTCATCTACCCCCCTGGCGGGGACCTCATAGCACCCTTTACGGGTGCCTCTATGGGGTGCCGTGCCGGTCACAATCCGCCCCCCCCACCCCTCAAAAACTACAGTTACAGGAACACAGTTAGAACATTTGAGATGTATCAAAGTTTTCAATAATATTGTCCACCTTGACGGGTTATTAAATTCTAAAGCAAGGTAAGGCTTAGGGTACAATTTATTTTTTTTTAAAAATCTATAAAGCATAGACATTTAAAATCTGAATATCGATTGATGCCTGTTTGAATTAGCAAATTAAATTTTTCACTGGTCAGAGGCATTAAAAAACACTGAGGGTTCTTATACATATATATGAGTAATATATAGCTTTAAGTCTTACAGCGGCCTTTTTTAATTCCTGCATTGATCCACGGGGGCCCTGACCCAAAAAAGTGAATCCGGAGGGGGCAAGGTGATTGAAAAGTCAATTTTTTTAAATTTTAATTATTACACCATTTTAGGGGTTTTGGTCGTCTTGGGAGATTGCACCCAACTCAACTCTAGTTATTTTATCGTTGTATAATGACAACATAATGGTCGCTCCTCTTGCATTTTGCCCCAGCCTCTGCTACTTTCGGTGGAAAACAACATTCAGTATTTTGATTTTGAAATAAGCATAATACATCAAAAAAAATTAGGCACTGAATATTCTAAAACTTCAATGTTGATGCCCCATTGCAGGAGGAGAATTTTGACAGGGGAAGAATGGCCTTCAATCCTTGACACAGATGACCACCAAAGAAACTTTTTGCCCTCCATATAAAAGCACGACCCCAGAGATGTTTGTACCTGGATTTACTCTCCACCACAGGGAGTTGGGCCCCGGCATCAGAGTTCATGTCAGAACCTCCCCCTCCCTCAGATAAAGGGGTTGTACTGTAACATGGATTAGCTCATTTAAAATTAGCTCAGATTAAAATTACACTCACTCGAGGATGCGAAAAGGGCGATCTGATAAAGTTTTTAAGTGGATAAAGGGTTTTAAAAAAGGAGGGGTAGGAAAGTTCTTACGGCTTTTAACCAGGGTAGAACAAAAAAGAACGGATTCAAGCGGGAAAAAGCGTAGATTTAGAAAGGAAATAGGGAAAAAAAAAGGTTCACAAATAGGGTGGAAAATGAATGGAAGGGTCTCAGTAGACAGGTAGTTAGTGCGGAGTCATTAGGGAGCTTTAAAGAGGAGGGGGATAGGTTCTGGATGGGGATAAAAGGGTGGTGAGGTAGTGTTAGGTGACAGGAACTACCATGTACCCTCCGGCCTCTTGTAGCTCCTTATTTTTTATTTTCAATGTTCTTTTTCTGGACTACTCGCTGTAAAATGCCCAGCAAGGTTCCCAGGTTGATACCCCGCCCCCTATTATGTTTGTACGGAGAACTCGTTTATCGGCACCCCGGGGGGGGAGCGATGCCGGATAAATCATTTTTGCCCTTGTTTGAGAGTACCTTATGGAACGCCCAAATCCCTTTTTTTTTTTTTCCTCACAAAGAAACCGGGGGGCCAAAAAGGGCAAACAAAAATGGGTAACCAAAGCCCCTTAGTTGCCAGGCCCTATAAAAAAGACGAAGAGAATAAAAAAAAAAAGAGGGGTGGAATTTTGTCGGGAGGTGTCTTGTTTTCCCTTTTTTTGAAAAAATGTAAGTCATAGGGGAAATGGAAAAATAGAAAAAGGAAAGGGTTCCCGAGTTTTTCAGGGGGGGGAAAAAAAAAAAAAAAAAAAAAAAAATGGGGGCGATTTGTGCCGTTGTTTTGAGGTGCCGTTGTTTTAAATGCCGGTTAAAAGAGGGTTTTCCGTATCGGGTTGAGACTGTGATGTGTCATCCCAAGGTTTCCTTTTAGCTACCCCCCCGCGTGGTGGCCCCGTGTCCGGGCCCCCACGCGGCCCCGGGGGTGGGGCCCTTTTGGTCCTTTCCTCCCTATACTCTGGACACCTCCATTCTCATTCCTCCTGGGGGTAAAATTGCCAAACCATTGTCTGCAAAAGAGGGGTTCCCCGCAGGACTCATCCTGACCCCGCATCACATGCCACTTTGGCTCATTCTTCTGTCCACCATAGACCATTTTCTTCCTTGTTCAAGATTTTTCTAAGGCTAAATAAAGTTGGGTCATTCAGGATTCAGTATTCCAAAAGATTGTTTTGTACCCTAAAAATTTGTTAACTTATCATAAATGAAGTACTTTTGACTCTTTTTAATATTCTTAACAAATTAATGTTACATAAATTTTTGTTTCTAAATGTTTTTTTTTTACTTTTTCAGGTTGAGTCAATCCTCCTTATGGCTCTCCGCTGTCCCCACAGTACAAGTGCGCGACACCTTTTGCTCTTATGGAGGATGGAGTTATGCACAAAGGGTTTGGGCTCCTCCATGTGTTCTCTTAAAGCAACGTTCCGTGAATCTGGCTTGTGTCAGGAACCTGCATCGTGGTGGCAGAAGAGCGGCCGAGAGTACAAAATCACAAACTCCTTTTCTAAGCTCTTCACGGCCTTGGACTCTCTCCCCGAGCGGTGTTTGACAAGTTTTGGCTGCCGGGTCAATGTGGCCGTGTGTCTGCAGGGTGCGTCCTCCCCCGACCCCACCACTGTCTTTGTTGACCTGCGCTCCCTCCGGCAAAGACAGGGTCACGCTGGTGGAGAGAGGCGCCCCTCATTCCATCTGTATCATGGAGTCTGGAAAGCTGCTCCCTGGGGTCAAGGTGGTCATTGCCAACCCGGAAAAAAAGGGTTTAGTGTTTCAGACTCCCATCTTGGAGAAATCTGGGTCCAGTGCAACCACAACGCCACGGTTACTTCACGGTGTACGGCGACGACGGCACTTCTAACGACCACTTTAACGCTCAGCTGGTGACTGGCAACACCGGGAGATCTACGCCCGCACCGGTTCCTCGGCTTCCTGCGCCGCACCGAGTCTGTCCGCCGATGGAGAGCTGCACGACGCGGTGTTTCGTGGTCGGCGCACTCGACAAACGGTGATCCTGAGGGGCATGCGCTACCCACCCCATCGACATTGAAATGACAGTGATGCGGTGCCACAAGAAGATTTCCGAGTGTGCGGTGTTCAACTGGACCAACTTGCTAGTGGTGGTGGTTGGGGCTAGACGGGGCAGAGTACGAGGCCCTGGACCTGGTGCCGCTGATACCTCATCCGCCTGGAGGAGCACCAGGTCATTGTGGGGGTGATTGTGGTGGTGGACCCCGGCGTGGTGCCCATCAACTCCCGCGGGGAGAAGCAGCGCATGCACCTGAGGGACGGCTTCCTGGCGGACCAGCTCGACCCCATCTATGTTGCCTACAACATGTAAACAATGTGCTGTTCTGACCCAGCCAGGATAAAAAGACATTCATTTTATTGACATGACTGGAAGTTCATCCATCCTGGCAAGAATCCTATAATTGCCGGGAAAATCGGAAAACAGGGAAATAGAGATTTTATGTTTTATGGACTACCCACTGAGTGATTGAAATGAGTTTTTAAAAATGGATGAAAGGTTTGCTACAAATACACAATGAATCATGAGAACCATGTGGGTTATCAAGTATGTATATGCATCATGAGTAATCCATGATATATTCTAAAGCATAGTCACTTTTGTATAACACAGGGATGTTATATCCAATAATTTTTACATTTATATTTGTTGTCAGATGTAAGAATGTTCCATTTTTTCAACTTGAAATAAGGTTTTCTATTATTTACAAGTGCCATGTTTCAGCCTTTTACAATTGCATTTGTAGTGTGATATACTTCAAGTGAATAACATATTCAGTCATGAACTTTGGTAGACAGTTAATGCTAGATTGTGATAGTGTTTGTGAGGTATAGAAAATCTAATAGTATTGCTGCTTAGATATAATTGATATAGAGAATGAATGAATTTCAAGTCATTTTTGACCTGAGGAAATGTTTTGTCACTTCATACAGCCAAACAGTGTTGTGTGTAAATAGTCATGTAATGGCTAAGACTCAGGCCTCTTGTACATAGGGTGCATTACTGTACCCGTTTCCATTTTATTTAGTCTTCAATAGAACACTTTTTGAGCAAAAATGAGACTTAATTTCAAGAACATTATTGCTGAAAAATCTCTCACTATCATTTCTGTACATTTGTATAGCCGTAGATATCTTTATTAGCCTTGGAAGCTCCTCGAACAGGACCTTTGTTCCACTCAAAGCTCCGAGTGTCGGCGGTGACCTCCACACCCTGAGAAGTGTGTTGCATTAGTGCTTGAGAGAAGTATGTAAAACTCCTTTTTGTAACTTGTGTGTAATGGAAGTAATTTTAATTTTAGGCATTTGAGTGTTTAAAATATTGAAAATGTTCTTTGAGGCATGCATGATGTTGAAAATACTTAAGAAATATGATGGGGAGAAATACATAGAAAATACATGAGGCATGATAGGAACATTTTATGAGTGAAGAGAAAGTTTATCTAGCCTAGCCTAGCTGAGACACAGCACACCTTGAAGTGTTACAGAATCATACAGATTTTATATGAATTTGCGGTAGTGTAACATAGTAAGATCCTATTTTTATTTAATCATTCAAAGCAAGATCTTGTTTTTATTTTATAATTGTAAGCATCTTGCAAGAACTGAGCTTCAAGCTGGCTAGTGTGTCTATCACGTGACAATACTTGTGGTCAGTCCATGGCCCAGGGAGGGTCTCGCTGTTAGTCTGACTTTGTACATTGTTTTTTACATTGAAAGTGAATAATAAAAGGCATGTGTGTATCTAGTTCAATTTGGTCCTTTGGTATTACAACCTGCCTTAGCCTGCCAGCTTCGTAGATATCACTTTTTTATGAGTAAATTTTTAGTCAAATTGTTGTATTTTTAATCTTTGTCATGATTTAGTCAACACTAAAATAAAATAGCAAACTATTTATCTTGTATTTCTATATATATATATATATATATATATATATATGTATATATATATATGTATATATATATATATATATATATATATAATATATAATAATTTTCATTGATAATGATCTCTGCTTTTTCCAAGTAAGCTAATGATACGGAATCCCTTGTGTGGCTTGTATTACTAAGTCATTCCCTTTTGTTTGGAGTCATAGCTTTGTTGTGTGTACAGTATAGATCAGCACTCTTGTTTATAATATTACCAGTGTAATAATTTAACATATAATGACTGTAGAGGTGCAATGAAAAGAAATCAAAACAAAAAAAACAAAAAAATTACTCTATATGTCTGATTGGATAGTGTCTCATGTCTTCATTTCCTCAAAGGTAAAACTGAGTGAGGTTCACTTGAAAAAAAAGGGAAAGATTTTACGTACTCATGTCTACTACAGCTTTCTGAAATTGACAGATTCCAGAGCAGCTACAGGTATCTTATGTTTTTGTATACTGTCTCTTAACATACAGTACAAGCAATAAATGTTGAGAAAAGGCCTGTCTTTATCTTCATTATGAGACAACCATCTAGACAGCCTTTTGATGCACTCTCTGGAAAGCCACCCAGAGGAGTCCTTCATCTGGTGGTAAATGATTGGAATGAACCAAGTCGTCAGGTAGTTAAGTGTGGAGTCAATAGGAAGCTTTAAAAGGAGGCTAGATCCATTCATGGATGGGGATGAAAGGTGGATGTTGGTAGTGTTAGTAACAGGAACTAATTACTAGCAGTAACAGTTAGTAACAGGAACTAATTACTAGCAGTAACAGTTAGTAACAGGAACTAATTACTAGCAGTAACAGTTAGTAACAGGAACTAATTACTAGCAGTAACTGTTAGTAACAGGAACTAATTCAGAAAGTCTAATTATGTAGGATTAAGAAGACACCTGGAAGGGATTAACAGGGGCAAGAGGGAGTGTGGGATGAGATCTGTGGTCGGGACGGAGGGGGGTGTCGGTGAAGTCAGTGTGGAAAAGGATTATAATGCCTGTGTCAGCAATTTAATTGCAGGTCAGTAAAGAATATCCTTATAGGCGATAAGATCAAGGAAAAATTACCCCAAATGGATGACTTGAGTTTTTAAAACACAACATAGGGGTAAAAAGGGACATGTATAAGAAACTTAAGGATGGGCAGTATAATGTGATGGCTAGAACAGTGAAAAAATTAACAGGAGCAGCAAAGAACAATTATGAGATAAAGATTGCAGGGAAGGCAAAGACCGATTGTAAGGTATTTTTTTAGGTTAATAAAACAAAGACTAGGGAATTAGTGGGGCCATTAAAAAACGAGCAGGGAGAGATTGTAAGCACGGCAGAGGCGAAACCCCTAAAGGAGGATGACCAAGATTCAGTTAATAAAGCTAGAAGATCGCCAGTAGATCGCCCTTTATGGAAACCGTACTGACGATCAGATAGAAGATTGTGAGCAGATATATGCTTAAGAATCTTATTAAGTATATATTCAAAAACTTTAGAAAGGCAGGAAGTCAAAGCTATAGGACGGTAGTTTGAAGGATTAGAACGGTCACCCTTCTTAGGAACAGGTTGGATGTGAGCAAACTTCCAGCAAGAAGGAAAAGTGGAAGTAGATAGACAAAGGTGGAAAAGTTTGACCAGGCAAGGTGCAAGCACAGAAGCACAGTTTTTGAGAACAATAGGAGGGACTCCGTCAGGACCGTAAGCCTTCCGAGGATCTAGGCCAGAAAGGGCAAAGAAAACATCATTATGAAGGATCTTAATAACAAGCATAATATAGTCAGAGAGTGGAGGAGGAGGAATAAGCCCTTCATCAACCAGAGTGGAATTTTCAGCAAAGGTTTGAGCGAACAGTTCAGCTTTAGAAATAGATGAGACAGCTGTGGAGCCATCTGGGTGAAGCATAGGAGGGAAAGATGAAGAAGAAAAATTGTTAGAGATGTTATTAGCTAGATGCCAGAAGTCACGAGAGGAATTTGATTCAGAAAGATTTTGACATTTTCTATGAATGAAGGAGTTTTGGGTAAGTTGAAATATAGATTTGGCATGATTACGGGCAGAAATATAAAGGGCATGAGTTTCAGGAGATGGATGCTTACGGTACCGTCTGTGAGCCACCTCTCTATCTCGGACAGCATGAGAACAAGCAGAGTTAAACCAAGGTTGACGGGCTTTAGGATTAGAGAGAGTGATTGGAATGTACGCCTAGAGACTATGCCAGAAGACTATGAATCATGCCAGACTATGACCTCAGTTATGCGCTCTGCCATAGACCACTGTAAGCCTGGACTGCGCACGGAATATCGGCCTGTCGCACAAGGGCCTGAAGTCGGAGGGCCGCTCGGATTCATTATATATATATATATATATATATATATATATATATATATATATATATATATATATATATAATATATATATATATTATATATATTATATATATATATACGGATCATATAGACTGGTTTATCAGTATACAGTCAAACCTCGATATAACGGACTAAAGGGGGGGAGGAGTCCGTTATAGCGAGGGTATTTTCCCAAGGGAGAAAAATATATGAAAAAACCGGAAGAATTGTGAAATAAATGAGAAATAATTACAACACAACCAGACTGTGTAGCTATGTTGGGAGGTAAACAGTGACTGGCACTACATGCTGAATTTGGTCCGCTCCTACACGTGAAATAAATGAGAAATAATCACAAACACAACCAGAACATGTAGCTAGTCAAGCTCAAGCTCTAGTGAAAGGTAAATAAATTACTACGAGCCAGATTCAGCCATGGCTTCCAAAGGTATTGCTTATTATCATGACTAATGCTCATTATTATATATATTATATGGTTGTGAACTGCAGTTCTATACACGTGTCACTATTTAGGTCAGTGTAGCACTGCGTGTCGCCTTAGATAAGGGTGATTTAGGGTGTTGAGGTGACAGGGAGACGTAGCAACGGCCACGCCATAACACTAATAGTCACTATTTTAAACAATACACACCTTCTACCACTAAATCACTAGCAACACAGGCTCCTTCCTTATTAATATTATATCTTAACATGTGATACATCGAAACTCCTTAAAACCCAAGCATTCCAAAATAAAATGAGAAAATAATACAATATTGTTGATTTGACAATTCGAGCGGCGATAAGCGGTCTAATATGCCAAAAAAAAAAAAAAAAAAAAAAAAAGTCACGCAAATGGAGTCCCGTTATATCCGATGTCTGTTACATCGAGGTTTTGACTGTATATGATATACTGTAGTCTTCGTAAATGTTTGTTCTATAATATTATCAAATAAAAAACAGTAAAACACGCTAAAGAAATGCCATTACGAAACTCTGAAGAAATATGCATGAAACCATGCATATTCACTTCAACTCTTCGCCATTTAAAACTTTGCGAGTCAACTTTTATCATGTAGGGTATCAATAGAAGCGCAATTTTGTTAGCTTTCCATTGATGTATTTCGTTTTTCGGATAAATGAATTAGAACCATGCTAAATTAGCGTTAAATAAATAAATAAAATCATCAATCGGGTAATTTTCCCCATTGATGATGTTATTTATTTACTTATATATTTCTTTTTCTGATAAATGAATTAGCACCATGTATAAATTAGCGTTAACTAAATAAGTAACCTCGTCAATCGGGAAAATTACCCTATTGGTGATTTTATTATTTATTTAATGCTAATTTATGCATGGTTCTAATTCATTTATCAGAAAACGAAATACATCAATGGAAAGCTGATAAAATTGCGCTTCTATTGATACCCTTCATGATAAAAGTTGACTCGTAAAGTTTTAAGTGGCGAAGAGTTGAAGTGAATCAGTCTCGTAATGGCATTTCTTTAGTGTGTTTTACTGTTTTTTATTTGATAATATATAGAACAAACATTTACGAAGATTACAGTATATCATATATACTGATAAACCAGTCTATATGATAGTCCATAGACCACTATATCTCTTTGTCGGGCTATGCAGCCTGGCAATTTCAAAACATTGTCGCGTGAACAGTCCAGAGATATAGTGGTCTATGGCTCTGCACAAAGAGATGGGTCTCTAACATCGAAGCAGTAATCATTCCATGGAAAATCAGAGTAGTACTGCCTTAGGTCTCCCCACTTAGTTGAGTTGAAATGCCAGAAGCACCTCCGCTTAGGTGGGTCCCGAGGCGGCACCGGAGCGATAGGACAGGTTACAGGAAAAAGGTTGTGATCGAGGAACCCAACGGAGAGAATAGTTTCACAGAGTAAACAGAAGGGTTATAGTTGGGAAAAGATCCAGAATGTTGAGCGTGTCTCCAAGGCAGTCAGGAATACGGATACAACCCGATGGGAAGGATCGGTTTCAGGGTAGCGTGCCACATGCCCATATACAGGGGTGTCAACAAGAAAAGAAAAAAACTCTGAAATAAAATAATAGGGCGACCAACTCATCCGAGCGCAGCGAGGCTGACCGACCGTAGCGAGGGAACCTCCCAGCTGGGGGTTCGGGATTTCGGATTTTTTTGTAAATTTCATGCTCTGAGAGAGCTTCTGAGAGGTCCTTGGTTATATCTATAATAATTTCTGGTCTCAATTTTGTCTGTTTTTGTGTCCACAATTTGTATGTAGCTATATATCTCTGGCCATACTATATTGAGTATATACCCGCTGGCCAATCCGACTTGCCTCCTGCTGTGGCCTCCCTGCACTGAACTCTCCAGGCCTGGAGCCTGCAAGTTTTACTTGACACAGTGAGGGCAGTGTGCCAATCGATACCAGACCCCTGGATCACCAGAGCTATCTCACCTGGGTGTGGCTGCTGTAATCCACCCCCAACATACTGGCTGTGGGTTGCTGTATTCCACCCCCAACATACTGCCTCCTGAGCAAACTTGTAGCAGTGGAGTCAGGAGATATCGGCAGCCTAGTATTAACTTCCCGCTAGGCAGCCAAAAAAGGTTTTATGGTCTGTGCTGGATCAGTGGCCAGGGTCAGGTTCGGCTGTGGGCTAGGCAACTATGTACACCCCCCCCCCCAAAAAAAAATTAAACCCGAACCTACACGATTCACAGAAATGACCCAGCTGGCAATAAAATACTCGGAAATCCGCGAATCCGCAGAAAAATTGACATCCCTGCATATAGCCAAAGTTGGCGCTGACGGACTATGCAGGTAATAGGCCTCGATTCAGTCTCATGGTGCAATCTCTGATTTGACACGTAATCATCCCAGCGATACCCCACGATTCTTCGAAGACACTTATTACCAAAGGCATCGATTTGCCTCTTCAAGTCGCTATTTAGTGTCCATGTCTCACATCCATAGAGTAAGACAGGGATCACAAGCGACTTGAAGATCCGGGTCTTTGTCCTCCTGCACAGGTACCGACAACACCAAATACTCGTGCTGAGCGAGTCCATAAGACTGTGGGCTATACCAATCCGCCGTAAGACTTCTTGACGCGACCCGCCATCATTATAGACTGCGCTACCAAGGTAAAACTTTCCAAGATCTCAATGTCCTCGCCGCACGCATGAACAGACTGTACTGTTTCATCAAGTAAGCCTCCAAACACCTGGACCTTGGTCTTGGGCCAGAAGACCTCAAGTCCCAAAGGCTTTGCCTCCTCCTTTGCCTTTTGCAGCGCCTCGAGAGCCATCACCAGGACCTCCAGCGACACATTGAATCCTTATTGGATTCTAGGAAGCATTCTCTCTAGGAGCTTCTGCCACAAAACATTACTTTTGGAGATATGACATGTTGTTTATAGAGAGGCGAGAGACAATTGTTTACGTGCGCCTCACTCTTCCTCTTGTGACCTGCATTGCCTCTGTTCTTACCTTGCCATGGACACTTTTTAATGAGGATTTGGCTTTAGTTAGTAGGTTAAAACGTGGGGTTAGATTAGGTCAGGTTATAGCGCGTTTTCGCGACCGCTCTGGCCCGGTCTGGACTGGACTAGTCCCGGGCGGCCACTGTTTTCGTGAGGCAGATTGGACCGGGCTGGAACGGGCTACACTGGGCCAGGCTAGCGAGCAGGACCAGGTTGGACTAGTGTGGGGAGAACTGGCGCATGCACACTACAGTCAGCGGGGAAGACGACCAGGAGCTTCTCGTGCTACTGATAAGACATGAAACACCATGATGGCCGACCATAAGACTAAAGTAATTTCACGAAAAATTACAATATTCGCAATTTGCTGAAACAACATCTTGGGAAATGAATGTACCGTCAACAATACTTTAGTGGCCACTGCACTAATGTCACCAGGCACCATATATTACGAACTTTAGCATCACTACAGACTTGTATGTGTCACTGAAAACATGTAGCCAGCTATAGTGTTATGTAGATAATTTAAACTACATACTGTGCACGTGATGTGATCTGTAGTGATGCTAAAACTCGTAATATATGTCCCCCTGCGATCGACATTACTGCAGTGGCGACTATAGATAGTGTTATTAACAGTAAATGAAATGAAATTTCATCATTCATTTTTTCATAGTCATCCCTGCAACTTGACTTCCCATTGAGAAGTCAAGTAAATAAAACGCGCACTTTTTAAAAATGTGTGCATTTCTGCCTGGAGGACCGCCCACTCGATCCCCCAGCCAATAGGAACGACGAATGGGACGGTGCCAGTCTCGATGTATTTTCGCGAGCATCAGTCCAGCCAGGACCGGTATAGACTGGACAGGACCAGGGTGGTGAACGTCGCGAAAACACGCTATTAGTGAGTCAAAAGGTTGGGTTAGGTTAGTTAATTTTCATATCTTCTATACCCTCTCCTTCACATAAAAAAATATTTGATATCTCCAAAAGTAGTGATTTGCGGAGGAAACTCATAGAGAGTGTTTGTTAGAATCCATGGTTGCAGTTGCAATCCATGGGCTTTAAACCATACACGTGGGTGGTTTTAATACCCAAAAACTTTTTGTTTTCTCAAAAGGGGAATATTTCAAACCCCCTACAACACTGGGGGAAATGAAAAATAGCAAAAGGGGGTATTGGGGGGCAAACCCCCCCCAGTGAGGTTGGGTTTTGGAAAATTTTTTACCTGGGACCAAAAATTCTCTACTTATCGGGATAGCTTTTTTTTTTATCTTTTGGGGTTTCTAAGAAACGTTTCTTTTGAGTTCCGTCAAAAGGCACTTCTTTCGGGATAAAAAGATGTTTTTAATGGGAAGGGGAATCCGGTTTAAAGGAGATATAAAATTAACTAACCAACCCCACCTTTTTGCTCACCACCAAACCCAAAACCTAATCTAACCTAACCATCTTTAACCCCCAAAACTAAAGAAAACTACATTAAAAAAAGGTCCCCGCGGAAAGGGGAAGAACAGAGGCGATGCGGGTCCAAGGGGAAAAAGATGAGGGCCCGTAAACACTTGGCTCTCGCCTCCCTATGAACAGTCAAAACTCCAAAGTAATGATTGCGAGGGAAACTAAGAATTTAATGAATCAATAAGGTAAACGAAACCACACTCCCAATTTGTAGGGTTTTTGGGGCCCTAAGAAAAAATATACCTTAGGTTACTAATAAATCCCATTCCCATGTTAGGTTAGTTAACTACAGGGGGGTATGGGTGGGCATAGCCCCCATTTATGTCGGGGGGTTTTGGGTTTTATAGGAAGTTTTGGTTGAAACTGAATTTTACCGTATCCTTTAAAGGGAAAAAGAAATCAACTCCCAATTGGCAGAGAATTTTTGCCCTTTGAGTAAAATTTATCCTTAATTTATACCAGCACCCACAAACTAAATTCCATATTAAACATTTGAAAAGGGGAAAATTACTTTAATAGGGAAGAGAGAAAAACACATAAGTATCAATAAGCTAACGGGGAATTTTTTCCTCCCCCCTTTTTCCTAACCCCGGGTTAGGCTTATTTTTTTTAAAACCCAGTAGTAATTAGACACGTACGAAACAGGGGGAGAACGGGGTTTCTAGTTAGAATAATTTTAGAAGCAGCTCGCGTTCGTTGAGTTAAGTCGCCTGTGGGGAGGTGATTCTCCCCCTTGGTAAAGGTTTTTTGTGAAAGTTTGTTAACAGAAGTAGACTACTTAGGGTTATTCTTTTTTTGCCCAAGATAATAAGTGTTTCTTAGGGTCCCAAGGGGGATGTGTTGGGGACCGGGGGGGCCAAGCGCCACAAATTAGCAGGGGGAAAACCCAACAGTCACAGCCAACCCGGTGAGGACAAGGGAAAAAAAGGGAAATAGAGAAATAAGTGAGGGGGGAAACATTGGAAGGGGTAGACTACAACAATATTGGAAAACGACTTGCTTACATTGGTATGTTAAGGGGAAACTGCGACTGAAGTTACCAAAGATGTAAACTTATTGGATAACGACTTGGCATTTGGGTGCGTATCGCTGAGGGAAGGAAGACTTAATATTAAAAAAATTTGAATGTAAAAAAAACTACATAATGGAGACAGAAAAGATTAAATATATTATAATTAAAATATATTAACGCGTTTCATTTTTTCCACCCATCCTTACATATTTTTCTTAAATCTTTTTTTTTTGTTAAATCATAAAATTTTTTTTCCCCATTTAATGTGGGTGGGGGCGGGGAGAAACCAGGCTGTAGAGCACACTCCCAAGGGGGGCACTACATAATGGAACTTAGGATAGGAGGAAAAAATGACCATTACTTTTTGGTGACAGCGGTGGGATCCTTCGATGGTTTTCCGCGTACCCACGACCAACAAAACCCTTTTTATTTTTAGTTTTTTTTTTGTCAATGCCATTACCTAGTACAATACTGTAAGTATGGTTTTATGAGAAGGTTACAAGTACCGTTAGTGATTATACTGTTGCTCAGCCCGTGGGAGAGATACTAACAACAGAAAGGCCCGGGTTTTACCCACATGCAAACAAAACCTGTAAAGCATATAGGGCCTGGAAACCCAAGCGGATAGTGAAAGGGTGGGGCATGAAATAACACCCCGACCCCTGAAAACATGAAAGTGAGTGGGATGCGTGAAGGTAGTTTGGAGTGGGTATGTGACATACATCCACGTGGGGGATGCAGGTGGAACGATGCCGAGTGGAAGTGGATAGTGAGTTGTGGAAGTGGATGGATGATGAATGTGTATAGGGGGTTTGTTTTCCCACACTAACGAAGTAGGCGGATTCATGAAAAGGTGCGGTAAGGTAGGACCCCCTTATTTTAGATTAACATTGGATAGAGGTAACAGTCATGTAAAACTAGACGCCCAAAGTAGAAACTTAGGGGTTGTCGTGGCGTATAATAGCCACCTTGAAAATTTGCTTTAGAGTGGTAGAAAATGGAGGGGAAATTTTGTCACTAAAACCATCTTGGAGAGGAGGCCAGGAAAGATACGTGCTTATTATAATGAAGAAGTGTTAATCTCTGTGAGAGAGTTTAATTTTTACCAAATTTTTCTAGTGAGAGAGAGAAAGAGAGAGAAGAAGGTCCCCTAGAAAGAATGTAAAAGGAGAAATTTTTGCTTTAGAGGTGAACAGTTTTCATGAAACTAAACCCGCTAGGTTGTGTTGACCCAAGGAGTCTTGCCTGAGCTTTTTCGTTGGGGGGGTAGACCCCCAGGAGTATGTAGCCTCGCAAAGGATGGCCTTTTCCCAAGATTGAGGGTTGGAGTAAATCCAGTCGTGTTTCTCTTACGCACCTAGCCCGGGTTTTGGGGTAAAAGAAAAAAAACCTTGCAATAGAGGGGCGAGTCCCGTCGCGACTCTATAGGGTTTGGGCCTTTACAAAAAAGGGAATGGGAAAGGGTTTTCATTTCAAGGAGTGAAGGCTTACATTAAATAGTATTTCCCCCAAATGGGCAAAATTTCTCTTGGTGAGGGAATTTGATAATTTTTAAAAATCCAAAACTATCTCATTTATTTTTAAATTTGTAAGAATGGAATGTGCGGATGAGAATATTGTTTGGGGATAGAAAATCCCAAGAAAAATTTATAGAAATTTGTGTGATGGTTTTATAATTTTTTTTTTATTAGATAACGGTAGGAAAAGCTTGATGAAGGACTGAGGGTAAGGAATTTTTTTTGGGGGGAAGAAACTATTACGGGAAATTTCATTAATGGGGAAAAGATGAAATAACACATAATATCAAAACTAACGAGAATTTTTCCCCCACGCCTCATTCCTGAATCACGGGGTTAGGGTTAATTTTAAACCCGTATAATTAGACCTAGCAAACGAGGTGAGAACGGGGATTCTAGGTTAGAATAATTTAGAACAGTCACGTTCGTTTTAAGTCCCTGTGGGGGGGGGTGATATTCTCTCCCTTGGGAAGGTAGTTGTGAAATGGTTTTTTTAAATAGAGATGAGACAGACTTTCTGGGGTTCTTTTTGTTGACCAAGACTAATGAAAAGCATTTCTTAGGGTCCCAAGGGAGGATCTGTTGGGGGACCAGGGGGCCCAAACGCTCACAAAATTTCAGAGGGGGCAAACCCCAAAAAAGTCCAGCCAGCCGTGTGAGGACAAGGAGAAAAAGGAAAAAAGAAAAATAAGTGGAAAGGGAAAAAGTTGGAAGTGGGATAGACTCGTATCATTTTATTAGGATAACGATTTAGCATTACTTGCGATCGTTTAAAGGGGAAAATGCATGAAGTTACCAAAAAATAGTAAACTAATTAGGAAACGACTTTTGCATTTCGCGTCGTATCCTAGGAGGGAAGGAAGATTAAAAATTTAAAATAACTTGTGAATGTATAATAAATCTAATGGAGACAGTAAAAAGAAATATATTATAATTAGAAATAATTAACGCGTTTTCATTCTTTTCCAAACCCGTCCTTACATATTTTCTTAAAAACTTTTTTTTTTTTTCAAACATATATTTTTTTCCCCTTAATGTGGGTGGTGGCACGAGTAACCAGGACTGTAAGCACACTCCCCAAGGGGGGCACCTGATCTTATAACATGGATCGCGGACGGGCTAGCTGTGGCCCAGAAACTGAAATCCCCCGCCCCATTTGTCTAACCCAAAAAAAATAATGGGCCGGCCCGCAGTGCTGGGGGTTTTGCTGCTGGGATGTGATACCCATATTACCACCACTACTATATTAACACCTATACTACTACACTATTACCCCCTATACTACTTTTCCACCTACAATACTATTAAACCTACTACTACTATACTAAACTTCCCCAACCATGCATCTTCGCCTTTCCCAAAGTCATTTTTTTTAGGGTTTATACACAGACAATAGTTGTTGCGAGCCGAAAAGGTTTAGTGACGGTGTTTTGCGGGGCCGACGGGTTTTGTAGTAAAGGGGTTCTTGCGGGGCCGACGGTGTGAGGACAGATGGTTCGAGGCCGTACAGGGTGTAGGACAGGTGTCTTGCGAGGCCGTACAGGTGTATAGTGACAGTGTGTGCGAGGCCGTACATTGTAGGAAAGGGTGTTGCGAGGCCGTACAGGTGTTAGTGACAGGGGGTTTTTGCGAGGCCGACGGTGTTTGTGACGGGGTGTGTTGGGCCGACAGGTTTGTAGTGACAGGTGTCTTGCGGGGCCCCGCGGGTGTAGGACGGGTGTTTTGGAGGCCGACGGGGGTAGGGACAGGTTTTTGCGAGGCCGTACGGGTATAGTGACAGGGTTTTGCGAGGCCGTACAGGGTGTATGGCAGGTTTTTTGGGCGAGGCCGTACGGGAGAGTGACGGGGTGTTGCGGGGCCGTACAGGGGGTTTAGGACAGGTGCTTGCGAGGCCGAAAGGTTTTAAAGTGACAGGTGTGTTGCGAGGCCGTAAGGGTGTAGTGACAGATTTGCGGGGGCCGTACGGGGTTTTAGTGACAGGTGGGTATGTGGAAAAGCGAGAGGTTAAGAGTGCGTGTTCCCCCGAGTTGTGTGGTTGACCAAATAGCGAACGCGCAGTTCTCGTCCAATAACGGCGCCAGCCCCGTACCCCCGGGGCCCCAGGGGCGGCGCGACCCACTGGTCCCTAGAAGCTATTCCCGGGGTTTACAGGAAGTTTAAATTAATAAAAAACCCTTTGGGCCTAATCAAAAAACCTTTTTTTAAATTTGGGTATATTGAATTAAAAAGTAGTTTTTTCGCACTGATTTTTGATATTTTCGTACTACCTGGTGTCGTTTGTAACTCTAGTAGTCAAGTTCAACTCTGAGCTGAGGTCGAAACGACTATGGGTTTTATTAAACTACGAAAAAACTTTTTTGGGAATAAGGACTAATTTTGCGGTCGTTTTAAAGAGAATCAATATTTTTTCTTGGCCCCAATAGGTGCTTTTTGCAATGGGGTAGTTTTTTTTTTTGCGGAACCCCCCCCCCCCCCCCCCCCACCCCAAAAAAAAAAAAAAAAATATATTAATGAAACCTAACCTAACCTTATAGGTTTTAATGAAAACCAACCTAGCTAAACCCTTAAAAAGGTTTTTAAGAAACCTAACCTAACCTATAGGTTTTAATGAAACCTAACCTAACCTTATAGGTTGTAATGAAACCTAACCTAACTTTAACCCTAAGGATACTTTTTTTTTCTTTTTTTTTTCTTCGCAAATAAAACTTCTCCATTATAACAAGCACCCCTTATTTGGAAGGCTATGATATTTTTTATCATAACCACACTCGGTCCTGCTTCCCTTTCCCCACAATTGTTAACAAGGATAAAAAAATATACTTATATCTATTTATTATATAAAAAAGTATACCATATCCCCCTTTATTTTTTTTTAACTATAGTTGGATGACGGATGGGGAGATGGATTAAGATGGATGGGGGGGTGGGGGGGGTTGTGGGTTGTGGGTGTTGGGGGGTGTGTGTGTGTTGTTTGGGTGTGGGGTTGGGGTCGGGTTGTTGGGGGGGGTGGGGTGTGTGTGGTGGGTGTGTGGGGGGTGGGGTGCGGGTGGGGGGGTGGGTGGGGGGGGGTGTGTTGGGGTTTCGGTGTGTGTGTGTGGTGTTACTCACGGGGGAAAGATTTTCCACTTCCAGGCTGGTCCTGTTTGTACAGGGCATAGCACACAGCTTTTGGGATGACGAGGGATAACACAGCCAGCAGCAAGCACAGCTTTGGCATGACAGGCGATAAAACAGCCAAACGAAAAGCGAGCCGCAGAAAAAAAGGCTTTGTTTTTTGGGTTTCGGCAAGATGGCGGACAGTTGGGGAACCCTGCTGACCGGGTTCCCCGATCCTGTTAATAATTTAGGGGGTGGGCACTACATAATGGTAAAATTTGGATAGAAGGACAAAAGACCATTAAAAATTCAACAACCTGAAATGAGAGAAACTGTGCAAAAAACATTAACCTCACCGTGATGTGCCGGGGGGGGACATTACACGGGGTCCCAATTTTACCCGCGAGTTTTTTTTGTCCCGGGGTAAATACGGACCCAAATGACTTTGTCAACAAAAAATGAGACAGATAAGCATTTCTGATCAGTTCATTTTAAGTGTAGGTAAGCACTCATTGCTTATTTAAAAGAATGTACCCGTCTCGTATTTTAAAATCCCATGAAAGCTCCCCAAAATCAACTGTTTTTTGTAAACAAACTTTGCCGCAATTTTTTTTTGCTGTCATTTTTCATTTTTTTTTTGGGTTCCCGGTTCTTTTTACATATCGAATTTATTTTTCGAGTGAGGTGCGAAGCGCCTCGCCGAAATTTACTAAGAAAGATCAACAGTGAGGGTTAGGGGGTAAAATTTTTTCCAAAAAAGCTGCGCATCTCGATTTCATTCGTGCTACAAAAATCAATGCATCCCTTTGGGAAAGATATTAAAAAATGAAGGAAACCCTTTTAGAATGTTTTTTTTTTAAAATTTTTCCCCCCATTTTTTCACAAAACGCCCAAAACTGAAAAATTTACGTAACGAGCAATCTTTTGTTTTGATAAAAAAGAAGAAATTTGCAAAAAAAAATTGTTACCTAACTTTTAAAAAGATTTTTTAAACTATTTTTACCCTAACCCTACAATTTCCCGGCCCCACGAAAAAATTCCTGTTTTGTTTAGCTATTTGATAAAATTTTCTCTGAACTGAAGGAATACGAACTCAACACTTTAAAACCTAGGTGGAAAAGCCTATTTTCTGGTATTCATAAAATATAAAAGTTGAATGGGTGTTTTATACATGGGGTATTCAAAACGTTACACCTTTTTTATAAAAAAACAAACACCAAAACAAAGATGGCGGTCCGAATGAACCGGTCCGTTGGAAGGACCGGGTACCCCGGTTGACACTTAGTTGGTATATTTTAGGTTGGTAGGGTTAGGTTTGGATGGGGTTTGGTTTTGGTTAGGTAAAAGGGTTGGTTTGGTTTAGGTAAAAAAAAAAAAAAAAACATTTTTGAAAAAAAAAAAAAAAAAAAAAAAATATAAAAGCGACAGAAAAGGTTTTGCAAATTATTTAAAACATAAAACACACCAAAAAAAAATAGTTTTGTCCCCCCAAAGTGATTTGGAATTTATTGGATATTACCTTGATTTTTGACTAAAAAGAGGCCAGAAAAAAATTTAATCACACCAAAACTATTTGGGGAAAAATAAGTTTTGGGTCGAAAAACGGTGGTTGCCAATAACAAAAATTTACCCGCACGCACGATCTCCACCTTCCACCTCCTTCCCCTAAAACCCTAAACAGGGCCAAGGGGGGCCCCCCCCCCCCCGGAAACAACGGGTC
>JACEEZ010001155.1:87500-88881 GCA_016584305.1 Chionoecetes opilio | reverse complement strand
GGAAAAAAAAAAAAAAAAAAAAAAAAAAAAAGTTTGGGGGGGCCCCCAAAAAAGGGGGAATAGAAAAAAGAAGACAAAAAAGGAATAGAGACAGAAATAGGAGAAAGGAGCAACAACAAGGAAATGAGGAAAAGGAGACAAAGACAAAAAAGATAAATAGGAAGAAAGGAGACAAAAAAGAGGATAGATAGAAATAGGAAGAAAAGAGCAAACACAGGCCAAGAAAAAGAGACAAGACGTAAAAGATAGAAAGGAAAGGAGACAAAAGAGGTAAGAGATGAGAGCAAATGGAAGGATCAAATAGGAGCTAAAGGAAGACAAAAAAAAGGGAAAAGAGGAAAAAGGAAGACAACGAACAAAGGAAAAAGATAAAAATAGGAAGAAAAAGGAAGACAAAAAAAGAGGAAACAGAAAAGTAGGATAATAAGAAGGAGAGGAAGAGAAGTCAGTCCTATCCTGCCAACAAGAGTGCCGCCCAAACAAGGTCAAGGAACGCTGTGCGGAACTAGGTCACGATGGCTAAGGTTCCCACGTTGGGTACGAACTGCCCTCCTAACCTGAACCCCCGCCCCCCCTCTCAGGACCATCCCCCCACCCACCACACACCCACCCACCCCACACACACACCCACCCATCCCCCCTCACAGTCTGGCTCTTGTCCCCTCACTCCCCTCACCCTCACCCCTGTTTCCCCTCGCCGCTCATACATTTTCAGGACATTTTGAACTATAACTAAAATTTCGTTTCCTTTTACGTTTCTCCATTAACTTTTTAACATAATTTCATACCTAGTTAATTTAATGGTACTTTTTTAGTGTTAATTTTACTTTTCACCTTCCTTTCCTTGCATACTTTTCTTCATTAACATCTTCATCACCATCACCATCATCACCACCATCATCACCACCATCACCATCCTCATCACCATCACCACCACCATTATCACTATCACCACCACCATCATCATCACCATCACCACCACCATCATCACCACCACCACCATTATCACCAGCATCACCACCATCATCATCACTATCACCACCACCACCATCATCACCATCATCACCACTATCATCACCATCACCATCACAAAAAAGAAAAAGAAAAACTCCAACCTATAAGTAAGAGACTAGGGGGGGGGGGGGGATCATGCTGCGAGGGAAGAAAAGTAAGAAACACAGAAAAAAACCATCTATAGATATTTGAGGGAGCAAAGTAGTATAGGGAAGAAAGGAAGAGAGGAGAAAAAGGAAGAGAGGAAAAAAAGGAAGAGAGGAGAAAAAGGAAGAGAGGAGAAAAAGGAAGAGAGGAGAAAAAGGAAGAGAGGAGGAAAAGGGAGAGAGGAGAAAAAGAAAGAGAGGAGAAAAAGAAAGAGAGGAGA
>JACEEZ010001155.1:65000-82500 GCA_016584305.1 Chionoecetes opilio | reverse complement strand
ATATTGCTTACCGCCTAATTAGGTGTCAGCTCAAATTTTGATATTTTAGATACAAGTCCGCAGTCCAGCGATCGTTGATATATATCAGAAAAAGATGTAGACCAGGACCGAGCCCTGAGGCACCCCACTAGTGGACATCTAACCAATACAGATGCCTCACAATTTATTACTACGTTGTTTACGATTTGAAAAGCAATCGCCAAGTCCATGAAATATTGTCTCCATGCCATGTGCCCTTAGCTTGGTCAAACAGTCGCTTAGTGGAACTGTATCGAAGCTTTCTGAAAATCAAGGTATATTACATCCGAGGGAATTTTAGCGTCCCAGTTTGAATAAATGACATTAAAAAAATCGAGAGGTTTGTAAGCAGTATCTCTTATTTCGGAAATCCATGCTGGGAGTTTAGTATGGAGTCTATTTTCATCTTGAGAAAGACACTATGTTATCCCGCAATATTTCTCCAAATAGTTTAAAACAATCAAGGACGTTAGACAATTGGGCGATTTACTTGCGAGGCTCTTACTCCCTTCTTGAAATATCGGTGTAACATTAGCTAATTTCCACATACTAGGAACATTTTTTCACATAGCGATTGAATTGAAAATAACTTAATGGGAGGCGAAAAGTTGACTGTGACATTCGCGAAAAGTAGTCGCGGCGAGATTTGTTTCCACCCCCACGGATTTGCTGGGTCAAGTTTCAGAAATACTTTGATATTTCGTTACTGTTATCTCTCCTATACCCCAGTCTATCCCTTCGAGTCCTGCATACTTGGTTTACTGGTTCGGTAATGGAGTTTCGTCTTCTTTAATAAATACCGCATTTAAAGTATCATTGAGTACGAACGCCATACTCTTATTATTCAGTTACCAAGATATTATTATTATCTTTGCAGTGGCCCAATACTTGTTTGACGTTTTCTTACCTTCGAATCGTATTGAAAGAACTTGTCGGTGTTTGATTGGATCCTTTGCAATTTTTTCTTCATACTCGCGCTTTTTAGACTTAATTAGTCCTTGCAGCGACGTTGACGTCATTGTATTCTCTAGAATCGCAGTCTGCATTTGATCGCTTGTAAACTTTATACGCCGGCGCTTTCTTCCACAATGATTTGTTGGATCTCATATTCATCCAACTGGAGTCTGTTATGTTATTCAACGTTTTGTTACCGGGAACATGTTTTTCCACACCGATTGGAGTTTAGTAGTGAATACATACATAATGTTTTCGGCGTTACGTTGTAACCATTAGTAGGTCATCCATTCAATTCGCTTAGTACCATGCTGCATCTTCGTGAATCTGCTTTATATAATTTGGGACTAATAACCGATTTTCTGTTGAGTAGGAGGAGGAGGAGGAGGAGGAGAGGAGGAGGAGGAGGCGGAGGAGGAGGAGGAGGAGGAGGAGGAGGAGTAGGAGGAGAAGGAAGGAGTAGGAGGAGGAGGAGGAGGAGGACCGAGGAGGGGGGGGGGAGGGGGGGGTGGGGAAAGGATTTAATAGGTTCTTGGGGAAAACGGATCCGGGACAGATTGTAGTTTTCCAAAGTGGGTCATTCTGGAGGTTTGGGTTCAATTGTGTATTTGTGTGGGTGCGGTGCGTGATACAAAATGTACACACAAACCACACACACCACACACACAAACGCACACACACACAACGCACACACCACACACACACACACACGAAAACACCACACACACGTCAAGAAGCTTGGTGCTGGACTTTGTAACCTTGGAATCTTCACACTGTAATAAAATTATCGCTTTTCTTAGAGAGAGAGAGAAAGAGAGGAGAGAGAGAGAGAGACGAAGTTATGGAGCGATGAGGAGAAGGGAAAGTGAGGATTGGTGGAGAGCGACGGAAAGGAGAGAGACGGATGAGGAGGGTGCGAGAGGAGAGTGACCAAGCGGATGGAAGAGGGACCCCCCCCCAGTGTGGATGAAAAATGGACTAGCGGAGAGAGAGAGAGGCGAGACGAGAAGAGGGCTGATGGTGATGAGGGGAGGGACCCCCCAGTGATGACGACGAGAGAGATGAGGTAGTCTTGAGCCGAGGGGATGAGTGTGTTTCGGGAAGTGATGAGAGAGAAGAGGAGGAGGCGTGCCGGAGAACAGAGGATGATGAGAGAGTAGAGAAGAACGACGTAGGAGAGTGACGCGATAGGAGTGGGAGAAGAGACGGAGAGTGAAGCCGTTCAGTACGTAGATGTGGGAGAGAGACTGATGAGGGGGCCGGGGGGATTGAGAGGGAAGATTTTCGTGAGAGGAGAGACTAAGTCGCATCGTGCGGGGGAAGCGGAGCCGCGCCCGGCGGTGTCTTTGGAGAGGGAGGAGTAAAGAGGACAAGAAGCGGAATAGGACCGAGAGACTGACTGGAGGATGAGAGAGACGATTGAGGAGGAGGAGAGGAGCGAGGTGGAGAGAGCACGTATGAGACGAGTTCACCCTGTTTAAAATGCGGGGGTGAGATGAGAAGAGAGAAGGACGGGAACGAGGTGGTGAAGTGGATGAGGAGAGCTGCGGTTCCATGCGGAGGGAGACGAGCGAAGGACTGCTGGGGAGAGAGACGACACGAGAGGAGAGCGATAGGAGAGATGTGGTAGAGAAAGCGAGAGTGAGAAGAGCGGAGAGAGAGAGGATCGGGAGGAAGACGAGGAGACGAGAGAGAGAGAGACGAGGGACGAGAGAGAGAGAGAGAGATGAGGAGAGGGAGAGAGAGAGAGGCAGAGAGAGAGAGAGACGAGAGAGAGAGAGAAAAAGAGCAGGGAGAAAGAAGAGAGAGACGAAGAGGGGGACAGGATGAGAGATGAGAGAGAGATTCGAGAGAGAGGAGAGAGAGAAAAAAAACAGCGACACACACACACACCTACACCACACACACACACACACACACACACACACACACACAACACACAAACTACAGGAAAAAAAGGCTTTTCTGACTTGTATCCATTAATCAAAAACTTGACAATTTAGTTTGTCTTCAGACTTTTCCGAAAACCTCAATTATTTTTCCCTCCGTTCCTCCATTCTCTCTCTCTCTTCTCCTCTCTCCTCTCCTCTCTCTTCTCTCTCTCTCTCTCGCTCTCTCTCTCTCTCTCTCTCTCTCTCTCTCTCTCTCTCTCTCTCTCTTCTCTCTCTCGCTCTCTCTCCCTCATCCTCTCTTTCACTTTCCCTCCCGCCCTTTGATCGGTCACCTCCCTCCTTTTCTAGTCCTGCCTTTTCTCCCTCTCCCTCTCTCTGTCCTCTGCCTCCACCTTTCCACGCCCTCACAAGCTTGCCTCCATTCTCACCTCTCACATTTATCATGCATTACCTAGAGCAAGGTGGGAACACGCATAAAAGAGAGAGAGAGAGAAAGACAGACAGACAGACAGACAGACAGACAGATAGACAGACAGACAGATAGACAGACAGACAGATAGACAGACAGACAGACAGACAGACAGACAGACAGACAGACAGAAGGACAGATTAGACAACAGACAGACAGACAGATAGACAGACAGACAGGATAGACAGGCAGACAGACAGACTAGAGAGACAGACAGAAAGACAGATAGAAGGACAGACAGACAGACAGGACAGACAGACAGACAGACAGACAGCAGACAGATAGACAGGACAGGACACACAGACAGACAGACAGCCAGAAGACAGACAGACAGATAGACAGACAGACAGATAGACGGACAGACAGACAGATAGACAGACAGACAGATAGACAGACAGACAGACAGACAGACAGTCAAACAGGTAGACAGACAGACAGACACATTAGCCTGGGTCCCACTACGATGTTACGGGTCAACGTCAACCTTCAACCTATGTTACAGAAAAATTGCTCTGACCATTGTTTGACGCGGGAAACTCACGTCAGCCTGGTCGCCACGTCAGTGACGGTAATGCCTTGTCAGCCACTTCAGACAAAGACGGAGCCGTGTCATGGCCACGACACTGCCACGTCACTTGTCCAGGGTAACTGACGTGGGCTGACGGAACAATTTGTTGAATTATAAAAAAAAAAATCGCGCCCACGGTCAGAAACGACGGCCCTCGTCGCCCGCGCTGACCCGCGTGCGTTACCATAATCCAAAGTCCGGACCGCGTAAGGCCTGATTTACATCGTCAACCCGCTTTATGCTAAAACGCGGTTGTGTGGCCCGTACCTTATAGGCGTGGACATGGGCCACAAAACACACACCCACACACACACACACAACACACACACACACAGCACACACACACACACACACACACACACACACACATATCTATCTATCTATTCTATCTATCTATCTATCTAAAAGAAAAAGGCAATAGAAAAAGAAATTCGTAATAAATAGAAGAAAATAAGTGACAGATGTGTGCTTAAGGAATACAAAGGATACAAAGGAAAACACAAACAGCCAACAGACCGATAGGTCCTACAAGACTGTTGCTTTAAACTATACTACACTAACTAGATAATAAGAGAGAAAGGCATAGGAAGTAGAAGGTCCTCCTCACCACCCATCCCTCCAGCCGGAAGTGTCCGGAAAAGAAGGATTACCAGCAATATAGAAAAACTGCATGGGAATTTGTGAGGAAAGTTGAAAGCTGTAATCTATGGCTAACTACTACTAGTTTCGTGGGGTAGGTTTACTGCTTGATAGATAGGTCATGTTTATGTGTGTTTTGTAATGGGTGGTGAACACAGTGTGGAGGTTCAAGGGTGGTGCGGCAGCCCTTGCCTGGCGCTTTCTTGGAGGGCAAGCAGTCAATCAGGCCCATCAGCTCCGTTCAATCCACTGCGGATTGTGTACTTTCCATGTAGGACGACGTTACACTCAATGCCTCCTGCAGCAGTGACCCCTGGTACTTAAAATCCCGATGGGTGGTCCCTAACTGTCAGGACCTAACTAAACCACAGCCCTAACAGGTCGCGAGAGTAGTAGTGGTAACCGTAAATCGGGGCCTATCTGTGTGCTGTTATGAGGTCTAATGATAGTGTTGGTGTAGGCTCAGTGTCGGAAGTTCAGGGTGGTGCGGCTAGCCTTACCTGGCGCTCTTGGGAAGGTCGCAGTCAATCAGGCCCCAGCGCCGTTCCAATCCATGCGGTAGTGCACTTTTCCAAGTAGGACGCCGGCACTTCAATGCCCCCGCACAGTGACCCCTGGTATATAATCCGATGGTGGTCACTAACTGGACAGGGCCCCCTTAACTGAACACCAAGCCCGTCCCAGGTCAAAAGTTTGTAGTAGTGGACCGTGTTTACTCGGGGCTGTCTGGACGTGTGGGAGGTTGTGTAGACGCGACTCGCAATCATTTTGACGCAATGAGAGTAAGATCAGAGGCCCCGCGAGATAAATTTTATTATCCGAGATAAACAGTGACACCGGGGATTGATATGAAATATTTATCGAGCGACTTTAAATGATTCTATTGTATGTGAAGATTTTACTATCGTTTGACGGCAGCCCTATTTCCATACGTTACAACACGGTTTGTGAAGAAGTACTTGCTTCGTTCGTTACCAAACCGTTTCCTGCTATTTAAATCGTGTTCTAGTTGAGCTTGACCGGTCTAGCGTGAAAAGAGTTTGGGACTACGTCGTAAATCCGTTGAAGATTTAAATACTTCGATGAGGTCACCTCTTATCCTCGTTTTGTAGTGGAATAAGTTAAGTTCTTGAGCGATTTTCGTACGATTTATTCGCAAATCTAGGTATCAGTTTGGTTACTCTGCGCTGTATTTTTTCTAGTTTATCTATGCATTTATAATAAGGTGACCAGAACTGCACACAGTATTTCTAGATGTGGGCGAACAAGCGAGTTAAAAGAGTGAGTATAACTTTTCAGATTTGAAACTGAAAAGTTCGTCCAATAAAGCACCAATTTATTTGCAGTTTTTACTACCTCTATAATTTTGGTTATTCGGTTTGAGATCTTTCGAGATTAATAACGCCTTAAATATTTTTCTTTATCCAGACACTTGTTAGTTGGAAATCGTTATCACGTAACTTTTATGAGGGTTGTTTTACCGATATGTAGTACATGGCATTTGTCAAGGTTGAAATCATTTGCCATGTTTTTGACCATTCTGTTAGCGTGTTTAAGTCGTTTTGTATGAGTGGCGCTGAGATTCTGTAGAGGCTATGTTTGTGATTTTCGATTTTGTCATCAGCAAATTTCGATACCTGCATGTGAATTCACCTCGTCAATGTCATTATGTATATTAAGCGACAGGATAGGTCCGAGACTGATCCTTGAGGAACACCACTATTTTACACTGGTCAGTCAGAAGAATGTTCCATTTATTACCCCCTTGTATTACGATTGACACGCAGTTTCTACCAATTTGAAAGATGGGCCTGTTATAACCATGAGCTTTTACTTTTGCTAATGAGACGCTTATGAGGAACTTTGTCGAAAGCTTTTTGAAAATCGAGGGTAAACTACGTCTAGCCTCGTGTTGGTAGTACATTTTGAATACATCTATTGTTAAAAATCAAGTAAGTTGAGAGGCCGAGCGTTATTTCTTAATCCATTTTGCTGCGAGTCTTTGATTATGTCTTTTCTTCTAAGACCGTAACGATTTTGTCTCTTATGATGGATTCCATTAATTTCCAGCAACTGATGTTAAACGGATTGGGCGATAGTTCCGGGCTGCGACTTGCTTCCTTTTTTAACTATGGGTGTGACATTTGCTAGTTTCATTCGCACCGGTACATTTCGGTGGTAAAGGACTTATTAAATAAGATGCGAAAGTGGTTTTACTATTCTTCTTTGCTTCTTTAATATGCGTGGCGAAAATTTTATCAGGACCAGGAGCTGTGTTTATCTTCATGTTATTTATCGCGAGCAAAATGTCACATTCGAAAGGTAATGAGAGTACGGCAAGTACTTTGTTTCTGGGTTTTCGGGATGGGTTGATTTTGCGGTTTCCACTGTGAAGACTGAGCAAAAAAGTTATTGAGAGTATTCCGCCATAGATAAATTCATTTTCTGTGTGTGTTCGCCATTTTCCATTTCAACGGTCCTCTGATTGACGTCCATCTTTTGTTCCTTTTAACATAGCTGTAGAATCTTTAGTGGTTTGTTTGCTCCATTCGGCAATCACGTACTTCAAAATTTTTTCTTGATCTGCTTAATGAGTTTTCGTATTTTCGGTTCTAATTCTGTCGTGATCGCGTTGTCGTCTTCATTTTGGTTCTTGGTGTTTTTCATATGCACGCTTTGAGGAGGAGGAGGAGGAGGAGGCGGGAGGAGGAGGAGGAGGCGGAGGAGGAGGAGGAGGAGGAGGAGGAGGAGGAGGAGGAGGAGGAGGAAGAGGAGGAGGAGAGAGGGCCGAGGACGAGGACGAGACGAGGACGAGGACGAGGACGAGGACGAGGAGGTACGAGAGGACAGGAGGACGAGGAGACGAGGAGGACGAGGAGGACGAGGAGGAGGGAGGAGGAGTGAAAAATGCTTGTCAATAATGAGCAACAAGGCAAAACCATTGTAAGAAGAGGGAAGTTCAAGTAGAGAAGAAGAGGAACGAGAATTGCACAAAGAGAAGGAAGCGAAGAGGAGGAGGATGGAGGGGGAAGAAGGAGGATGGAGGAGGAGGGGAAGGAAGAAGGAGGAGGAGGAGGAGGAAGAAGGAGCAGGAGTGAGGAGGGGAAGGAAAAAAAGGAGGAGGAGGAGGAGCACGAGGGAGGGGAAGAAGGAGGAGGAGGAAGTGAGGGGGAAGAAGGATGAAAAGGGGAGACAGAGGAGGAAGAGGAGGAGGAATAAGAGAGAAAGCAGGATGAAGAAATAGTGGAAGAGGCTATCCTCCACATCCTCCACCCTCCCCACCCCTCCCTACCTTCCATTACGTCCACCTATTCATTACCACCTATACCTTGCTTTCTATCGACGGCAATGCACACCACACTACCGTCCATCTCCCTCCTCCTCCTCCCCCTCCTCCTCCCCTCCCCTCCTCCTCCTCCCTCCTCATCCTCCTCCTCCTCATCCTCCTACTCTCCTCCCCTCCCCCTCCTCCTCCTCCTCCTCCTCCTCCTCTCCCTCCTACCTCCTCCTCCCTCCTCCTCCTCCTCCTTCGTAGACTAAGGTTTCTGTGGCATGAGTGAGGTAGCAAAAGGGAGGAGGGAAGGAGTGAACAAGAGGGATGGAGGGGCAGGGGGGGGAGGGGGGAAGGAGGGGAAAGGAGGAACGAGGGGAGGGAAGGAGGGGCAAGGGGGAGGGGGAGGGAATGATAGGGACAGGGTGGTGAGAGAGAGAGGGAGGGTGAGAGAGGGGGAGGCCAAACCTTTGCAACATTCACGTCAGCAACAAAAGGCAAGATTTTTTTCTCTTTTGTTTTTTTACATGTATAAATAGACGAGGACCAGGAAGTTTGGTGATGTTAGTGATAATGAGATGGTAGTTGATAGTGATGATTAGTATTGATGGTGTTATGGTAGTGGTGAGTTTGGTGATGGTGTGATAATGATGTGTAGTGATAGTGATGAGAGTATGTTGGTGTTATTGGTGGTGGTGAGTTTGGTTGATGGTTGTATGTTACCTCCTCCTCCTTCCTCTCCTCCCCTCCTGCTCCTACTACTACTACTACTACTACTTTTTTTTATTTAAAAACTATTACTACTAATATTACTACTACTAATTACTAAAGGGGGGTTTTTAAATGGGGGAGTTTGGGTTCAATTGTTTTTGTGTGGGTGCGTGCGTGATACAAATGTACACACACAACACACACACAACAAACGCACACACACACACACGCACCACACACACCAACAAAACGCACACCACACCACACGTCATAGATAGTTTGGGTGTGGATTGTCAAAACCTTGGAATTTTCCAAACCCTTTTTAATAAATTTCGCTTTTCCTAGAGAGAGAGAGAAAGAGAGAGAGGAAGGAGAGAGGGGAGAGGAGAGGGGAGAGAGAGAGAGAGGGGGGAAAGAGAGGGGAAAAGGGGGAAAGGGGGAGAGAGAGAGAAGAGGGGAGAGAGAGAGAGAGAGGGGGAGAAAAGAGAGGAGAGGGGGAAGAAAAGGGGAGAGAGAGAGAGAAGGAGAAAGAGGGGAGAGAGAGAGAGAGAGAGAGAGAGAGAGAAAAAGAGAGAAAAGAAAAAAAAAAAAAAAAACAGCGACACCACACCCAAATACCAACACACACACAAAAACACACACACACACCACAAAAAACACACACACATACAGGAAAAAAGGTTTTTCTGATTGTATCCTTAATCAAAAACTTGAAAATTTTAGTTTGTTTCAGTTTTTCCGAAAACCTAATTTTTTTTTCCCCCCGTTCCTTCCCACTCCTCCTCTCTCTCTCTCTCTCTCTCTCTTCTCTCTCTCTCTCTCTCTCTCCTTCTCTCTCTCTCTTCTCCTCTCCTCTCTCTCTCTTCTCTCTTTTCTTCTCTCTTCTCTCTCTCTCTTCTTTCCCTCCTCTTTCATTTTCCCTCCCGCCCTTTGATCGGTCCCCTCCCTCCTTTTCAGTCCTGCCTTTTTTCCCCCTCTCCCTTCTCTGTCCCCCTCCCTCCACCTTTCCACCCCTCACAAGCTTCCCTCCATTTCCCTCTCACATTTATCATGCATTCCCTAGAGAAAGGTGGGAACACCATAAAAGAGAGAGAAGAGAGAAAGACAGACAGACAGACAGACAGACAGACAGATAGACAGACAGGACAGAAGACAGACAGAAAGATAGACAGGACAGACAGACAGACAGACGACAGGACGACAGATTTCAGACCAGACAAGATAGACAAACGACAGACAGACAGATAGACAGACAGACAGATAGACAGGCAGACAGACAGACAGACAGACAGGACAGGACAGACGATAGACAGACAGACAGACAGACCAGATCAGACAGACAGACAGACAGACAGACAGACAGATAGACCAGACAGACACAGACAGACAGACAGACAGAAGATAGACAGACAGACAGATAGACAGACAGCCACAGTAGACGGACAGACAGACAGCTAGACAGACAGACAGATAGGTACAGACAGGGACAGACAGACAGGGGACAGTCCAAACGGTAGCAGACAGACAGACACATTAGCCTGGGTCCCACTACGATGTTACGGGTCAACGTCAACCTATGTTACAGAAAATTGCCTGACATTGTTTGACGCGGGAACTCACGTCAGCCTGGTCGCCACGTCAGTGACGGTAATGCCTTGTCAGCCACTTCAGACAAAGACGGAGCCGTGTCATGGCCACGACACTGCCACGTCACTTGTCCAGGGTAACTGACGTGGGCTGACGGAACAATTTGTTGAATTATAAAAAAAAATCGCGCCACGTCAGAAACGAGGCCTCGTCTGCCCGCGCTGACCCGCGTTACCATAATCAAAGTCAGGACCGCGTCAAGGCCTGATTTTACCTCGTCAACCCGCTTTATGCTAACGCGGGTTGTCGTGGCCCCGTAACCTTATAGCGGGACATGGGCCACACACACACACACACACACACACACACACACACACACACACACACACACACACACACACACACACACATATCTAATCTATCTATCTATCTATCTATCTATCTAAAAGAAAAAGGCAATAGAAAAAGAAATTCGTAATAAATAGAAGAAAATAAGTGACAGATGGGTGCTTAAGGAATACAAAGGAATACAAAGGAAACACAAACAGCAACAGACCGATAGGTCATTACAAGACTGTTTGCTTTAACTATACTACATAAACTAGATACAATAAGAGAGTAAAGGATAGGAAAGTAGGAAAGTAGAAGGCTCCCCCTCACCCACCCCTCCCTCAGGCCGAAGCTGGCCGGAAAAGAAAGTGATACCACTGCAATATAGAAAAATGCATTGAATTTGTGAGGGAAAGTCGAAAGCTGTAATCTATGGCTAAACTACTACTAGTTTGTGGGGGTAGGTTTACTGCTTGATAGATAGGTCATGTTAGGGGTGTTTTGTAATGTTTGTTCCCCTATTGGCTGTGAAACAGTGTGGGAGGTTCTAAGGGTTGGTGCGGCAGCCTTGCCTGGCGCTTTCTTGGGAGGCAGCAGTCAATCAGGCGCCCCAGCTCGTTCAATCCACTGAGGATTGTGTATTTCCATGTATGAGCCGTCACTTCAATGCCTCTGCAGCAGTGACCACTGGTACCTAAATCCCGATGGTGGTCACTAACTGTCAGGACCCGAACTAAACCACAGCCCGTCACAGGTCGAGAGTTTTTAGCGAGAGTAGTAGTGGTAACCGTTAACTCAGGGGGCTTTTTATCCTGTGTGTGTTATGAGGTCTAATGAGTGTTGGTGTAGGCTCAGTGTGGAACGTTCCAGGGGTGGTGCGGAGCCTTAACCTGGCGCTTTCTTGCGGAGGCAGCAGTCAATCAGGGCACCAGCTCCGTTTCAATCCAGCGGTAGTGCCCTTCCAAGTAGACGCCGTGCACTTCAATGCCCCCTGCAGAGTGAACCCCTGGTATATAAATCCCGATGGTCTTGGTCACTAACTGACAGGGCCCTTACTGAACCACAAAGCCCGTCACAGCGTCAAAAGTTGTAGTAGTGACGTTTACTCGGGGCTGTTGAGACGTGTGGGCGGGGTTGTGTAGACGCGACTCGCCAATCATTTACGCAATGAGAAGTAAGTATCAGGAGGCCCGCGAGATACATTTTTATTCCGAGATAACAGTGACAACGGGGATTTTTGTGATATGAAATATTTATCGAGGCGGACTTTTAATGATTTTCTATGGTATTTGATTTGAGTTTTTACTTACGTCTGACGCCAAGCCCATTCCATACGTTTACAACAGGGTTTTCGTGAGAAGTACTTTGCTTCGTCGTTAAAAACCGTTTCTGCTCATTTTAAACTCCGTTGTTCTAGTTGAGCTTGACCGGTCTAGGCTTCGTTGTGAAAAGACTTTTCGGGACTACGTTCGTAAATCCGGTGAAGATTTTTAAATACTTCGGATGAGGTCACCTCTTATCCTTCGTTTTGTTAGTGGGGAATAAGTTAAGTTCTTTGAAGCCGATTTTCGTCGAGTTATTTCGCCAATCTAGGTCTCATTTTGGTTTACTCTGCGCTGTATTTTTTCTAGTTTATTCTAGTCCCTTTTTTATATAAGGGACCAGAATGCACACAGTATTTCTAGATGGGGCGGAACAAGGCGAGTTAAAAAGAGTGAGAAAACTTTTTCAGATTGAAAACTGAAAGTTCAGTCCAAATAAAGCAAACCAAATTTATTTGCAGTTTTTACTACCTCATATAATTTGGTTATTCGGTTTGAGAATTCTTTTCGCAGAATTATAACGCCTAAATCCTTTTTCTTTATCAACACTTGTTCGTTTGAAATCGTTCATCACGTAACTTTTATGAGCGGTTGTTATTACCGATATGTCGTACATGGCATTTGTCAAGGTTGAAATTCATTTGCATGTTTTTGACATTCTGTTAGCGTGTTTACGTCGTTTTGTATGAGTTGGCGCTGAGATTCGGTAGAGGCTATGTTTGTGATTTCGTTTCATCAGCAAATTCGATATCCTGCATGTGAATTCCTCGTCAGGTCATTAGTATATGTAAGAAACAGGGGGGGGGGGGGGGGAAAATAGGTCCGAGAACTAGTATCCCTTGAGGAACAACACTATTTACACTGGTCCAGTCAGAAGAATTTCCATTATTACCAACCCTTTGTTTACGATTTGACAGCCAGTTTATTATCCAATTTGAAGATGGACTGTTATACCATGTAGCTTTTTACTTTTGCTAATGAGGACGCGTATGAGGAACTTTGTCGAACGCTTTTGAAAACGGAGGTTAAACTACGGCTACGCCCTCGTGCTTGTCGTACATTTTGAATACACTATTGTAAAAAATCAAGTAAGTTTGAGAGGGCTCACGAGAGTTTATTTTAATCCATGCTGGCGAGTCTTTGATTATGTCATTTTCTTCTAAGAACTTACGAGTTTGTCTCTTTATGATGGATTCATTAATTTTCAGCAACTGATGTAAACTTGATTGGGCGATAGTTTCCGGGCTGCGACTGCTTCTTTTTTAAATTCTCTCTTTTCCTTTTTTGGGGTGACATTGCTAGTTTCCATTCGCCACGGTACATTTCCGGTGAGTAAAAAGATTATTAAATAAGATGGAAATGGCGGTTTACTTATTTCGTTCTTGCTTCTTTTAATATGCGTGGCGAAATTTTATCAGGACCAGGAGCTTTTGTTATCTTCATGTTATTTATCGCGAGCAAAATGTCACATCCTGAAAGGTTCAATGCGCCTGAGGCAAGTACCTTTGTTCTGGGTTTTCGGATGGGTTGATTTTTGCGTGTTTTCACTGTGAAGACTGATGCAAAAAAGTTATTTAGGTCATCCGCCATAGATACTTCATTTTCTGTGTGTTCGCATTTTCCATTCAACGGTCCTATATTGACGTCATTTACTTTTTCCTTTTAAACATAAGCTGTAGGAATTCCTTTAGGGTTTGATTGCTCATTTCGGCAATACTACTTCAAAATTTTTCTTGCTCTTGCTTAATGAGTTTTTTCGTATTTCCGTCTAATTCTGTCGTGATCGCGTTGTGTCTCATTTTGTGTTTATTTGTGTTTTTATAGCACGTTTGGAGGAGGAGGGAGGAGGAGGAGGAGGAGGAGGAGGAAGGGAGGAGGAGGAGGAGGAGGAGGAGAGGAGGAGGAGGAAGGAGGAGGAGGAGGGAAGAGGAGAGGAGGACGAGGGAGGAGACGAGGACGAGACGAGGACGAGGACGAGGACGAGGACGAGGAGGACGAGGAGGACGAGGAGGACGAGGAGGACGAGGAGGACGAGGAGGACGAGGAGGAGGAGGAGGAGGAGTGAAAAATGCTTGTCAATAATGAGAAACAAGGCAAAACCATTGTAAGAAGAGGAAGTTCAAGTAGATGAAAGAAGAGGAACGAGAATTGCAACAAAGAGAAGGAAGCGAAGGAGGAGGAGGAGGAGGGGAAGAAGGAGGAGGAGGAGGAGGGGAAGAAGGAGGAGGAGGAGGAGGGGAAGAAGGAGGAGGAGGAGGAGGGAAGAAGGAGGAGGAGGAGAGAGAGTGGAAGAAGGAGCAGGAGAAGGAGGGGGAAGGAAGGATGAAAAGGGAGGAGACAGAGGAGGAAGAGGAGGAGGAATAGAGAGAAAAGACAGGATGAAGAAATAGTGGAAGAGGCTATCCTCCACATCCTCCACCTCCTCCACCTCCTCCACTACCTCCATTACGTCCACCTCCTTCATTACCACCTCTACCTTGCCATTCTATCGACGGCAATGCACACACACTACACGTCCCTCCTCCTCCTCCTCCTCCCCCTCCTCCTCCCCCTCCTCCTACTCCTCCATCCTCCTCCTCTCCCTCCTTTCCTTCCTACCTGCCTCCTACTCCCCCTCCCACTCATCCTCCTCCTCCTCCTCCTCTCCTCCTCCTCCTCTCCTCCTACTCCTCCTCCCCTTCGTAGACTAAGGTTTCTGTGGCATTGAGTGAGGTAAGCAAAAGGGAGGAGGGAAGGAGTGACAAGAGGGATGGAGGGGCAGGGGGGGGGAGGGGTAGAAGGAGGGGAAAGGAGGGGGAGGGAAGGAGGGGCAAGGGGAGGGGGAGGGAAGAAGGGACATGGGGGTGAGAGAGGGGGAGGAAACCTTGCAACATTCACGTAGCAACAAAAGGCAAGATTTTTTTCTCTTTTGCATGTATAAATAGACGAGGAAGTTTGGTGATGGTAGTGATAATGATGATGGTAGTGATAGTGATGATAGTATTGATGGTGTTATTGGTGGTGGTGAGTTTGGTGATGGTGATGATAATGATGTTGGTAGTGATAGTGATGAGAGTATTGATGGTGTTATTGGTGGTGGTGAGTTTGGTGATGGTTGTAATGTTACTCCTCCTCCTCCTCCTCCTCCTCCTCCTCCTCCTACTACTACTACTACTACTACTACTACTATACTACTAATATTACTACTACTACTACTACTACTACTACTACTACCACTACTACTACTACTACTACTACTACTACTACTACTACTACTACAACTACTACTACTACTACTACTACTACTACTACTACTACTACTACTACTACTACTGCTATCACTACTACTACTACTACTACTACTACTACTACTACTACTACTACCACTACTACTACTACTACTACAACAGCAACAACAACTACTACTACTACTACTACTACTACTACTACTACTACAGCTACAACAACAACAACAACAACAACAACAGCAACAACAACTACTACTACAACTACTACTACTACTACTACTACTACTACTACTACTACTACTATACTACTACCACTACTACTACTACCATTATCGGTCCATTACTACTACTATTACCGATACTAACGACAATACTGCTAATCACAATGGAGGTATTGTGGAGGAGAGGAATGATAATTAAACCTACAATAACAACAAGAACAAAAATGCAATTCTAAAGATATTAACAACGAAAAACAAACAATATGAATAGTGTGTGTGCATGTGTCTGTGTGTGTGTGTGTCTGTGTATGTGTGTGTGTGTCTAATGGTTACATCTCACGTCATCCTGCTATCATAACGCTAAGCCAGTCTCTCTCTCTCTCTCTCTCTGTCTCTCTCTCTCTCTCTCTCTCTCTCTCTCTCTCTCTCTCTCTCTCTCTCTCTCTCTCTCTCTCTCTCTCTCTCTCTCTCTCTCTCTCTCTCTCTCTCTCTCTCTCTCTCTCTCTCTCTCTCTCTCTCTCTCCTCATTTGTAAGCACTGGGTCATGAAGGGTTGGTATTGACAGCTCATTCAACCGTTGCCTGAGAGGACTTCCTGCCCCCCCCCCCCCCCTCTCTCTCTCTCTCTCTCTCTCTTCTCTCCTCTCTCTCTCTCTCTCTCTCTCTCTGCGGCCACCCTTCTCTTATTCTTCGTTTTCTTGTTATTAATGTTGTATTTCATTTAATGTTTCTTTAAGTCGATTGCGATCTTTTTACAAGAAAGAGTGAGGAGTGTGTTACAAGAGTGAGTGAGTGTGTTACAAGAAAGAGTGAGTGAGTGTGTACAAGAGTGAGTGAGTGTGTTACAAGAAAGAGGTGAGTGAGTGTGTTACAAGAAAGAGTGAGTGAGTGTGTTACAAGAAAGAGTGAGTGTGTGTGTGAGTAAGACAATATATTTTTTCCCGTGAGTGCGATACAGGCTTCCCACGCACTCAAAGGAAAAATAGAATACATATTCATATTTTTATATTATTTTGATACTCTATCACGGACAGCATGAGAACAAGCAGAGTTAAACCAAGGTTGACGGGCTTTAGGATTTAGAGAAAGTGTGTGGAATGACGCATCCATGCCAGAGACTATTGACTCAGTTATGCGCTCTGCACAAAGAGATGGGTCTCTGAATGAAGCAGCATCATTCCATGGAAAATAAGAGTAGTACTGCCTTAGGTCTTCCCACTTAGCTGAGTTTGAAATGCCAGAAAGCACTCCGCTAGGTGGGCCCGAGCGGCACCGGAGCGATAGGACAGGTTACAGAAATAGATTGTGACGGAGAAACCCAACGGATGAGAATAGTTTCACAGAGTAAGCAGAAGGATAGTAGTTAGTATTCGGAAAAAGATCAAGAATGTTGGCGTGTCTCCAGGCCGGTCAGGACACGGGTTAGGGGTAGAGTGCTGCACCAGCTGTAGTGTGTGTGTGTGTGGTGTGTGTGTGTGTGTGTGAGTGTGTGATGTGTGTGTGTGTGTGTGTGTTAGACTCACACAGGTAAACTAACTAAGATCTAGATATGATCTTTTAACTATTAATAAAGATATATTTTTCTAGTACATGAAAGAGTTAAAAAATATGTGTAGTAAGCGATAGTCCACAGGTCAGGTGGCGACGTGTGTTTATCAGCACTTGGTCAATCAAGTGTTCATGGAGATTTGCTCAATCCTTGGCCGCCGCCTTTGCCAAGTGTCGCCGGCGTTGTTTTCAGAGATGCTTCCTGCGCGCGCCGCCTGCAGCGATGCCTTGATGCAGGCTCCAACCTTGGTTCACCTCGGCGGGAGGGCCCGTTATCCCCACCTTGGCGGGACTCTGTGTTGGTGGCGCGGGGCACCGACACCCTCACCCCTGGGTACGCCTGAGCAGCGAGGAGGCGCCTGCCCCCGGGGCCACAAGTGGCGCCGCATGTCGGTTGCCACACCAAAAGACAAACCTTGTTCTGGGCCGCCTTACGACGCTCGGCTGCTCACGAGCAGTGGCCGCGATAGCCTCCAGGCCGGCCGGTGATGTCCCTGGCGCGGCGGCACCCTGGCTTTAGGGCCCTCCAGGGTGACGTAGTTTGAGGTGCGATCCTGGGGCAGGGGCACGTCACACGCACGATGGGGTAGTCCTGTCTTAGCTTTTGGACAGTGTTACCCGTGGGCCGATGACGTGCTGCCGTTGCCCGGTGGCACCGGCCAGCAACACCGTTAACGTAGTCTTCCTTCCAGGTGTGCGCACCTGTACGTGGGACGTTGTCCTTTGGCACGCTTTCCGCCTGGA
>JACEEZ010001155.1:27500-42500 GCA_016584305.1 Chionoecetes opilio | reverse complement strand
AAAGAGAGGAGAGAAGGAGGAGGAAGAGGATAGGAGGGATAAGGAGGAAGAGGATAGGAAGACAAACAGAGGAGAGAAGAAGGAGGAAGAGGATAGGAGGGATAAGGAGGAAGAGGATAGGAAGACAAAGAGAGGAGAGAAGAAGGAGGAAGAGGATAGGAGGGATAAGGAGTAAGAGGATAGGAAGACAAAGAGAGAAGAGAAGAAGGAGGAAGAGGATAGGAGGGATAAGGAGGAAGAGGATAGGAAGACAAAGAGAGGAGAGAAGGAGGAGGAAGAGGATAGGAGGGATAAGGAGGAAGAGGATAGGAAGACAAAGAGAGGAGAGAAGAAGGAGGAAGAGGATAGGAGGGATAAGGAGGAAGAGGATAGGAAGACAAACAGAGGAGAGGAAGAAGGAGGAAGAGGATAGGGATAAGGAGGAAGAGGATAGGAAGACAAAGAGAGAAGAGAAGAAGGAGGAAGAGGATAGGAGGGATAAGGAGGAAGAGGATAGGAAGACAAAGAGAGGAGAGAAGAAGGAGGAAGAGGATAGGAGGGATAAGGAGGAAGAGGATAGGAAGACAAAGAGGGAGAGAAGGAGGAGGAAGAGGATAGGAGGGATAAGGAGGAAGAGGATAGGAAGACAAACAGAGGAGAGAAGAAGGAGGAAGAGGATAGGAGGGATAAAGAGGAAGAGGATAGGAAGACAAAGAGAGAAGAGAAGAAGGAGGAAGAGGATAGGAGGGATAAGGAGGAAGAGGATAGGAAGACAAAGAGAGGAGAGAAGAAGGAGGAAGAGGATAGGAGGGATAAAGAGGAAGAGGATAGGAAGACAAAGAGAGAAGAGAAGGAGGAGGAAGAGGATAGGAGGGATAAGGAGGAAGAGGATAGGAAGACAAACAGAGGCGAGAAGAAGGAGGAAGAGGATAGGAGGGATAAGGAGGAAGAGGATAGGAAGACAAAGAGAGGAGAGAAGAAGGAGGAAGAGGATAGGAGGGATAAGGAGGAAGAGGATAGGAAGACAAAGAGAGGAGAGAAGAAGGAGGAAGAGGATAGGAGGGATAAGGAGGAAGAGGATAGGAAGACAAAGAGAGGAGAGAAGAAGAGGAAAGAGGATAGGAGGGATAAGGAGGAAGAGGATAGGAAGACAAAGAGAGGAGAGAAGAAGGAGGAAGAGGATAGGAGGGATAAGGAGGAAGAGGATAGGAAGACAAAGAGAGGAGAGAAGAAGGAGGAAGAGGATAGGAGGGATAAGGAGGAAGAGGATAGGAAGACAAAGAGAGGAGAGAAGGAGGAGGAAGAGGATAGGAGGGATAAGGAGGAAGAGGATAGGAAGACAAAGGAGAGGAGAGAAGAAGGAGGAAGAGGATAGGAGGGATAAGGAGGAAGAGGATAGGAAGACAAAGAGAGGAGAGAAGAAGGAGGAAGAGGATAGGAGGGATAAGGAGGAAGAGGATAGGAAGACAAAGAGAGGAGAGAAGAAGGAGGAAGAGGATAGGAGGGATAAGGAAGAAGGAAGAGAATATAGTCTATAAATGTACTGTAAATCGTCTATTGTAATTTCATTGGTGTTATTGGATTCCTCGACCACAAAAACCTATAGTTAGACACCAAAATGACTGTTGTAAGTCAAATATTAAGGAAGTTATCAATACTAAACCATTACTACGTGGGTGTATTATGTATATTAGCCGCCATCTTGAATTTCTCAAAATGCTCAAGGGTGTCGTAATTGCACCCGACGGATTCTTATTAATGGCACACTCAGTGATCAAAATCCGCAGAGAACAATTATGTACCACAAATTCCAAGATTCCCCCCCTGCATGGCTGCTTGACTAATAGGAAGACAAACAGAGAAGAGAAGGAGGAAGAGGATATGAGGGATAAGGAGGAAGAGGATAGGAAGACAAACAGAGGCGAGAAGGAGGAGGAAGAGGATAGGAGGGATAAAAGGAAAGTATAACAAGGAGAAAAAGAAGACCCAGAGGAAAGGAAGGAGAGGAAGAACAAGAGATTTAAGAAAGAGGAGGAGAAAGAGGAGGCCCCAGGCCCCTATTAGCGTACTGGTTATATATTATATATTTATGTGTTAATCTATACAAAGACAGGATGTCCGAGTGTCTGAGTGTCTTGTACTGGCGCCTAGCGGATGCTGAATACTGCCACCTTTTGATGACATTTTGCTGACCCAAGCAGCTACGCCATCCCATCATGATGACGTGGATAACCTGGTCTTGGGAACCAAGACGTAAACACCTCGCTCACTGGCTCACCGGAACAACAGGTTCCGGCCTCTTTTCCTTATATGCTGCAACTGGCCGGAGAGGGGACAGGCAGAACACAGAGCACCAGGAGACGTGTTACCTTGCGCTCCTACTCACGACACCTACCTGTGTGTCTGTGTGCACCCCACACCTGGGAGTGTGGAGTACCTTGTCACGCCATTAACTGTTCCCGGCTCTGTCTCCTAGACATTAGTTTCATTGGCCGTTACTTAACGAACTGCGTGACATTATTAATGTATAAGTCTCACAGTGTACAGATATGTATATATATCTTGATATTATTGTTCTGGTACTTTATATTAACAAGTCTTATAAAACAAACGCTCGACCACTTTTATTCAACTACCATCTGAAGTGTCTGGCCAGGACGGTATACGCCTACCCATCAACTCTACACTTCTGAGGCAATCAACCCCTACTGTGTCACCAACAGTTGTAAGTATTCTTACTTGGGTTGACCCCAGTTACCTGTAATTAACAACACACAAAAGGGTAACACTCCAGCTCCGTTCAATCCACTGCGGTAGTGCACTTTCCAAGTAGGACGCCGTGCACTTCAATGCCCCCTGCAGCAGTGACCCCTGGTATATAAATCCCGATGGTGGTCACTAACTGTTAGGGCCCTTACTGTACCACAACACCCGTCACAGGTCAAAAGTTGTAGTATTGACCGTTTACTCGGGGCTGTCTGAGACGTGTGGGAGGGGTTGTGTAGACGCGACTCGCAATCATTTTACGCAATGAGAGTAAGCATCAGAGGCCCGCGAGATAAATTTATTATTCCAAGATAAACAGTGACAACCGGGGATTTGATATGAAATATTTATCGAGACGATTTTTAAATGATTCTATTGTATTTGAGTTTACTACGTCTGACGGCAGCCCATTCCATACGTTTACAACACGGTTTGTGAAGAAGTACTTTGCCTCGTTCGTTACAAACCGTTTCCTGCTTATTTTAAATCCGTTGTTTCTAGTTGAGCTTGACCGGTCTAGCGTGAAAAGATTTTCTGGGACTACGTTCGTAAATCCTTTGAAGAAGAAGGAGGAGGAGGAGGATTACATAGGATTACATAGGAGTAACAGACACCAGGAGACCTATTGGTCCATAGCGAGGGTATCTGCTGAACTACATACTACTAACTATCAACTACTTGTAAGAAAACAGTTGGAAAATGATACCATGTCCCTAAAGAGGATAGGAACATGGAAGTTTCATAGTGCAGAATGATAGGATATGAAAAATACTAACTACAACTACCACTACCACTACAACTAATCGATACGGGGGACTAGATACAAATTCGCACTATCAATACCCATTTACTTTACAGTGCGCGTCAAGTCTTTTTTGAATGTAGGGTTTTTGTGTTGGCTCCGACAACATTTGCTGGTAACTTGTTCCATCGATCAACGACTCTACACATTGAAATAATTTTTACGAGATCGGTGATTTAACGTTGACCGTTTGTTTTAAAACCATATTCTTGTTGTCGTGAGTGAAGCTCGANGGTTCCCCTTTTTTTTTTATCCGCCCTGTTGAGACCCGGGGAAAATCGTAAAAGAAACAAAAGGGAATAATATATGAACTCGATCGCAAAGCTCTAATCTATATTGTGCGCGAGATGAACCAGGGGTTTTTAAACCCTTTTTTCAAAGGGGCAGGCGGGAGCGCAAAAGGGGTGCGGTTTGCGTAAAATATTGTCCCCTTACGTCTACTAACAGACCTAGCTAAGAAAAAAAAAAGAATGTTTTAATTACACAGCCCAAACCGCCCTCCGGGCGGACTTTTTGGCTAGCCTCCTGCGGGGGGCTATTGGGGGCCCCACCTGTGTTTTGGGGGGCCCCGGCCCCCAAACACAGACTCTCCAGTAGCCCCTTCTGTTTTTCCTAAATCGGGGATGTAGAAATGTATTTATTAACGCCAACCCATTACATCCCCCAAACCCATTCACTCCCCCATTACCCATCACCCCCCACCCATTCACCCCCCTTTACCCATCACCCCCCACCCTTCATCCCCATTACCCTCCCCACACACCCATTCACTCACCCATCACCCCCCATCTTTTCCCCACCCACCCCCCACCCATTCACAAACCCCTACTCCACACCCATTACCCCCATTCCCCTCACCCTAACATAAAGGGTTTTCCTCAATTCTCGCAAGCCCTTTTTTCAAAATTCGCTAATGGGCTGCTAAAAAAAAAAAAAAAAGATTGGATTTCTCATAAGAGGTTAAAATTTCCCCCTGCTCGACCCGGTTAAAAAACTTGCCATAGGGGGGTTTCCCGCCACGGGGGGCGGCCTAAGCGGACACACACACACACACACACACCCCCACCACACACACACACACACAACAACAACACCAACACCACACACTTTCCCCCCCCTTATTATTAAGATTTTAGACTTCTCGCAGGTGTATGACCTTGTACCCAGGCCCGGCCTTTTCACTGTTTTTAAGAGGTTGGTTGGGACGTAAAGTTGGGGGGATAGTTGCCATGAAAAATGTCACTAACAGCATATTTGGGAAACAAACATTGTTGCCCAACTATAGGATAAAGGGAAGGGGTTTCCCAAACATGTTTTCTGTTTACATTCGTTAATGATCTAATTAAAAATTTTAAAAAGGAAAATTTTGATTCAGATGTTTTTTTTTCATGTTACACTTTTTTTTTGGTCCTTATGGACGTACGGTATTGTTTTCTACGAGTAGGCAAAAAGATAAAAAAGCTGTCATTGCTATGTCATTTTGTAAGAAATTTTGGCATGAAGTGAATAAACTAAGACTAATTTGTGGGGTTTTTCTGTGGTTTGGATGCGACGGCTTCCATGATTGTAATGGATGGTTGTGAATCACTGTCACGCTAACTTCCTCGGCTACCCTTCACGCAGACGGTCCCGCGTCGTCGGCGGGCAGGGGTCACGCTCAGGATAAAATGGCTCACTTTAAAAGTTTGTTTTCCTTTTTGCATAAAAAAAATGACGTGCCCTTAAATTTTAAGAAAAAGTTTGTGCTGTAGTATTATTTCTGTCTTGTATGGATGCGAGTCGTGGTGAATGCAGATTTGAAACCCAAAAGTTAAAATTATAATGGGCCTTAAAAGATCTGGGGGGTCCGAGGTACACTTGTAATGATCTTTGTTACATCGAGTCAGGGGGTTCCACCTATACAGCTCTTTTTAAAAAGTAGAAAAAGACATTTTTTTTGCAAATTTGGTACGGGGACGTCTGGATGGATATGCCCTTTAGGCTTTCTTTGGAATTACTGTACCAAAATTTAATCCCAAAATTTTTATGTGTCAGATTTATAAAAAAATATTTGATGCTGGAGTAGAAAATGGTCATTTAAAAAATTTAACATCTGCATTCTGCATCATAAAGAAAAATAACCTACTTAATAAATAATCCCAACTTAAAAAGTGCAATCTTTGTATATTTTAAAAAGCAAACATGAATTATATAGAAATAGCTTTTTTCACGCTTCCCCTTGTCACTCACTCTTTTGCTATAGAGGCGGAGGGGGAATAGGAGGGGGCGCGGCCGTCTCCCGGTGGTGAGAGGGTGTGTCCCTGCGGCAAGATACGACCCAAGAAATGTCATGGGTGATGTCCCTATCTATGATGTTTGCCCAAAGTATATTTGTTCAATATATCTATGTTTATTCGCAAGAAAAAAGCCCCATGATGTGTTTACAGCTAATCTATAAAAATATAACGAAATGTGTGTGTGGTGTGTGTGTTTGGGGGTGTGTGTGTGTTTTGTTGTTGTGGTGTGGTTGTGTGTGTGTGTTTGTGTGTGTGTGTGTGTGGGGTGGTGGTTGTGTGTGTGTGTTGTGCCGCGATAGGGCCGCCCCCCGTGCCCCCCCCATCATAGGCACATTTGGGGAACCAGCTCGACCAGGGGCAATTTTAAGCTACTTATGAGATGATCCGATCATTTTTTGTTTCCTTTTTTTAGAGCCATTAGCGAAATTTGAAAAAAAAATTTGGGTTTGCGAGAATTGAGGAAACCTTGATGTAGGGGGAGGGGTAATGGGTGGGGAATGGGTGGGGTGGGGAATGGGTGGGGGGGTGATGGGTGATGAATGGTGGGGGGGGTGGGTAATGGGTGAGTAAAGGGGTGGGGGGTGATGGGTAGGCTTAATACATACATTTCTACATCCATGATTTCGGGAAAAGTTAAAAGGGGGCTATCTGGAGAGTGTGTTTGGGGGGCCCGAAGGCCCCCCCAAATACCCTCTGGGAGCTCCCAAAAAAGTCCGCCCGGAGGGGGTTTTGCGGCTAGTACAAAATATTACGGATATTGCGTAAATCTTTTTTGAATGAAGATTTAAAATTTTTATTTACAAAATTATGTATTTTTTTTTGGCCCTAGGATATTTTAATGTGATTCTTTTTGTTTGGTTGACAATAAAATTTAATCTAATCTAATCTAGGGAGTATGTCTCACATTTTTTGGGGGGATCCACTCTAAGCTCTCCAAAAAAGGTAGAGAAAAAGCTTTTCGTCTCATCAACTCCCCTCTTACTGGGGTCTTAAATCTTTAAATCCCCCCCCGCAATGTTGTTTTCTTTGCTATCTTCACGTTATTTTATGCTCACTGCTTTCTGAACTTTTCAATGCTCCATCCCCCCTCCCGCGGCCCCGCTGCACAAGACTTTCTACTCATTCTTACCCATATGTCCATCTTCTAATGCAAGAGTTAATCAGTATTTTACTCCTTCATCCCCTTTTTACTGGAAACTCTGGAACCTCTTCCTGTTTCTATTTTCCACCTTCCCACGACTTAACCCTTCACACCCAGATCTTTCCTTTGCTATAAAAAATTGTCCGTTATTATCCATAAAATTACGAAAAGTTATGAAAAATGCCAAATTTGTTATCCTACAAGCTAAAATCATATCTATAAAATTACTTATTCCCAAAAAAAAATACTAATGGGAGCCAATTCAATGGAAATACGTTCTGGGCCTGAAAGGGTTAAGGACGTCACTCCGCTTACGATACAACTTTTTTACCTAATTGAGCTAGGATGCTCAATTAAGTTTTTTTACTGAAAGTTGTGCACATGATAGTAAGTATACAGATAAAGTTTCATTAAATTATATAAAAAAAAGATTAAAAACAAATAATTATGTTGAGTTTTAGTGCGATTTAATCAATTATTCATATCGCTACTAGTCACTAGCTATTAGGAGTTCTGCCTTGGTTAATTTTTTAATGAAAAATATTGGGCATAGTGCCAAACTTGGACAGTTTTTTTCTGGTGTAGGTTCATTGGTTATGCTTTGCTCGATTTTCATTGGGTTTTTTTCACGTACATCTTCTATCTTCTATATTAATAAAAGCGAAAGTGTGTCTCTGTCTGTCTGTGTGTGTGTGTGTGTGGTATAGGTTCCGCCCCCCGTGGCGCAAACACCTCATATGGCACATTTTTCGGGTTTTTCGGGAATCGGGTTGACCAGGGGAAGGTCATAAGCCCACTTATGAGATGATCCGATCACTTTTTTTTTCTTTTTTTTAGCAGCCTATTAGCGAGAATTGTGAAAACAAAAGTAGGTTGCGAGAATTAGAGAGAACTGAAACTCGAGAAATGCCAGTGGTCGCTGGCAGTTTTAACTCAAAGGTTGGTCTACTGTGTTTTGGCTCCGCGACTAATATTTTTCATAAATTAATTTCGCGATAAACATTGATGCACCGCATCTGAATACCAAAAAATATAGTTCTTCTGTTGTTCTACTAATTATATGGATGACATTCATTACGATGGAACGTTCTATAATAGCAATTTAATGCAAATTACTCGCCTCGAGTAGCAAAGCTTAATATATTTTTTACATGTATATTGTGGCATGTAAAATTTGGGTGATGTTCACACTGTTTTCTAAGACAGTACTGCTGCGTCTGGCAAACGCTTGTCAAAATACAATAAGCAATGCCTTGGAAAAACGAAGAATAAAGAATGCCGAAATCGGCTTGTTGCTGCGACAATGTAGGTTATAATTGTGGAGGCGACACGCCGCGGCGGGGAGTGGTGGGCGGGGAGATTGTGGCGGGGCGATTGAATCAAAACATTGCTACTTCACGCGTCGACTCATTGCACTTCAGGCTTCTATCTGATTGATACACAATAATAACAGGAAAATATGACTGCCTAGGTATAGATAACTTCTAAACATACGTTATTGACTATATAATATCATAGAGTAACATTTACCTCGCCTCCTCAACTATAACCTACTTGGTTATTTGGTTAAATGCATGTTTTACAGACTCAGGCTTCTATACAATATACATATAGAAGAAAATCGTTCTTAAAATTATACTTTTGTTTTTAAAGTGCAGTGGAATAAGCCCATATTTTTCTTTCAAGTTGACCAATTTTTCACCAAATTGTGAGTTAAAACTGCCAGCGACCACTGGCATTTCGGAGTTGCAGTTCTCTCTAATTAGAGAGAACTGCAACTCCGAAATGCCAGTGGTCGCTGGCAGTTTCAAACTCACAATTTGGTGAAAAGTTGGTCAACATGAAAGAAAAATATGGGCTTATTCCACTGCACTTAAAACACACAAGTATAATATTAAGAACGATTTTCTTCTATATGTATATTGTATAGAAGCCTGATTCTGTAAAACATTGTATATAACCAAATAACCAAGGAGGTTATAGTTGAGGAGGCGAGGTAAATGCTACTCTATGATATTATATAGTCAATAACGAATGTTTAGAAGTTATCTTTACCTAGGCAGTCATATTTTCCTGTTATTATTGTGTATCAATCAGATAGAAAGCCTGGAAGTGCAATGAGTCGACGCGTGAAGTGGCAATGTTTTGATTCAATCTCCCCGCCACAATCTCCCCGCCCACCACTCCCCGCCGCGGCGTATCGCCTCCACAATTATAACCTACATTGTCGCAGCAGCAAGCCGATTTCGGCATTCCTTATTCTTCGTTTTTCCAAGGCATTGCTTATTGTATTTTGACAAGCGTTTGCCAGACGCAGCAGTACTGTCTTAGAAAACAGTGTGAACATCACCCAAATTTTACATGCCACAATATACATGTAAAAAATATATTAAGCTTTGCTACTCGAGGCGAGTAATTTGCATTAAATTGCTATTATAGAACGTTCCATCGTAATGCATGTCATCCATATAATTAGTAGAACAACAGAAGAACTATATTTTTTGGTATTCAGATGCGGTGCATCAATGTTTATCGCGAAATTAATTTATGAAAAATATTAGTCGCGGAGGGAAAACACAGTAGACCAACCTTTGAGTTAAAACTGCCAGCGACCACTGGCATTTCTCGAGTTTCAGTTCTCTCTAATTGAGGAAGCCTTGATGTAGGGTGATGGGTAATGGGTGAGTGAATGGGTGGGGTGATGGGTAATGGGTGTGGGGTGATGGGTGAGTGAATGGGTGGGGGGTGATGGGTTGGGGGTGATGGGTGAGGGAATAGGTGGGGGGTGATGGGTAATCTATAATAATATAAGCAAAAGTGTGTCTCTCTGTCTGTCTGTCTGTGTGTGTGTGTGTGTGTGTGTGTGTGTGTGTGTGTGTGTGTCTGGTATAGGTTCCGCCCCCCGTGGCGCAATCAACTCATATGGCACATTTTTGGAACCAGGTTGACCAGGGGAAGGTTTTAAGCCCAATTATGAGATGATCCGATCATTTTTTTTTTTTTTTTTTTAGCAGCCTATTAGCGATAATTGTGAAAAAAAAGTGGGTTGCGAGAATTGAGGAAACCTTGATGTAGGGTGATGGGTAATGGGTGAGTGGAATGGGTGGGGTGATGGGTAATGGGTGTGGGATGATGGGTGAGTGAATGGGTGGGGGGTGATGGGTTGGGGGTGATGGGTGATGGGTGAGGGAATAGGTGGGGGTGATGGGTAATCTATCTATAATAATATAAGCGAAAGTGTGTCTGTCTGTCTGTCTGTCTGTCTGTCTGTGTGTGTGTGTGTGTGTGTGTGTGTGTGTGTATAGGTTCCGCCCCCGAGGCGCAATCACCTCATATGGCACATTTTTGGAACCGGGGTTGACCAGGGGAAGGTCATAAGCCCACTTATGAATGATTCGATCACTTTTTTTTTTTTTTTTTTTAGCAGCCTATTAGCGATAATTGTGAAAAAAAAAGTGGGTTGCGAGAATTGAGGAAACCTTGATGTAGGGTGATGGGTAATGGGTGAGTGAATGGGTGGGGTGATGGGTAATGGGTGTGGGGTGATGGGTGAGTGAATGGGTGGGGGGTGATGGGTTGGTGGTGTGATGGGTGATGGGTGAGGGAATAGGTGGGGGGTGATGGGTAATGGTAAATATAAGCGAAAGTGTGTCTGTCTGTCTGTCTGTCTGTGTGTGTGTGTGTGTGTGTGTGTGTGTGTGTGTGTGTGTGTGTCTGGTATAGGTTCCGCCCCCCGTAGCGCAATAAACCTCATATGGCACATTTTTGGAACCGGGTTGACCAGGGGAAGGTTTTTAAGCCCAATTATGAGATGATCCGATAACTTTTTTTTTTTTTTTTAGCAGCCTATTAGCGATAATTGTGAAAAAAAAGTGGGTTGCGAGAATTGAGGAAACCTTGATGTAGGGTGATGGGTAATGGGTGAGTGAATGGGTGTGTGGTGATGGGTAATGGGTGAGTGAATGGGGGGGGGTGATGGGTAATGGGTGAGTGAATGGGTGGGGGGTGATGGGTAATGGGTGAGTGAATGGGTGGGGGTAATACATACATTTCTACATCCATGATTTCAGGAAAGTTAGATGGGGCTATCTGGAGAGTCCGTGTTTGGTGGGCCGAAGGCCCACCACCAATAGCCCTCCGCAGGAGCTAGCCAAAAAGTCCGCCCGGAGGGCGGCTTTGCGGCTAGTAATAATATAAGCGAAAGTGTGTCTGTCTGTCTGTGTGTGTGTGTGGTATAGGTTCCGCCCCCCTTGGCGCAAACACCTCATATGGCACATTTTTGGAATCAGGTTGACCAGGGGAAGGTCATAAGCCCATTTATGAGATGATCCGATCACTTTTTTTTTTTTTTTTTTTTTTTAGCAGCCTATTAGCGAGAATTGTGAAAACAAAAGTGGGTTGCGAGAATTAGAGAGAACTGAAACCCTCGAGAAATGCAGTGGTCGCTGGCAGTTTTAAAAAAGGTTGGTCTACTGTGTTTTCCTTCCGCGACTAATATTTTTCATAAATCAATTTCGCAATGAATATTGATGCACCGCATCTGAATACTAAAAAAGAACGTTCTTCTGTTGTTCTAGTAAGTGTATGCATGACATGCATTACGATTGAACGTTCTAAGATAGCAATTTAATGCAAATTACTCGCCTCGAGTAACAGAGCTTAATATATTTTTTACATGTATATTGTGGCATGTAAATTTGGGCGATGTTCACACTGTTTTCTAAGACAGTACTTGCTGCGTCTGGCAAACGCTTGTCAAAATACAATAAGCAATGCCTTGGAAAAACGAAGAATAAAGAATGCCGAAATCGGCTTGTTGCTGCGACAATGTAGGTTATAATTGTGGAGGCGACACGCCGCGGCAGGGAGTGGTGGGCGGGGAGATTGTGGCGGGGAGATTGAATCAAAACATTGCCACTTCACGCGTCGACTCATTGCACTTCCAGGCTTTCTATCTGATTGATACACAATAATAACAGGAAAATATGACTGCCTAGGTATAGATAACTTCTAAACATACGTTATTGACTATATAATATCATAGAGTAGCATTTACCTCGCCTCCTCAACTATAACCTACTTGGTTATTTGGTTATATACAATGTTTTACAGAATCAGGCTTCTATACAATATACATATAGAAGAAAATCGTTCTTAATATTATACTTTTGTGTTTTAAGTGCAGTGGAATAAGCCCATATTTTTCTTTCAAGTTGACCAACTTTTCACCAAATTGTGAGTTAAAACTGCCAGCGACCCCTGGCATTTCGGAGTTGCAGTTCTCTCTAATTGAGGAAGCCTTGATGTAGGGTGATGGGTAATGGGTGAGTGAATGGGTGGGGTAATGGGTGTGGGGTGATGGGTGAGTGAATGGGTGGGGGGTGATGGGTTGGGGGTGATGGGTGATGGGTGAGGGAATAGGTGGGGGGTGATGGGTATGGGTGAGTGAATGGGTGTGTGGTGATGGTAATGGGTGAGTGAATGGGTGGGGGGTGATGGGTAATGGGTGAGTGAATGGGTGGGGGGTGATGGGTAATGGGTGAGTGAATGGGTGAATGGGTGGGGGGAATACATACATTTCTACATCCATGATTTCAGGAAAGTTAGAAGGGGCTATCTGGAGAGTCCATGTTTGGTGGGCCGAAGGCCCACCAAACACAGGTGGTGGGCCGAAGGCCCACCAATAGCCCTCCGCAGGAGCTAGCCAAAAAGTCCGCCCGGAGGGCGGCTTTGCGGCTAGTAATTACATAAACTTCAATATAAAATCAGATATTCAACTTACTAGACCTTTGACCAGTCCAGAACTTAGAACAAAGTACCAGCTTTCAAATAAAAAAGAAATAATGCATATCGGAAAACAATTAAGAGAGAAGAGGTTGAATGACATTATCTTAGTCAAAAATGAAACTCCAGAAACGGCCGTCAAAGTTTTATTATGTTTTTTAATTTTTTATTTTATTTTTATTATGTTTTATCAGTGTTTTCAGTTTTTTTTCTGAGACAAAAAAATATAGCAAAACCAAGAAAAAAACAAAAACAAATTGTATAAATGAGCTGCCCACGTGTTATTACGTCATACATAAACAAGTCATTGCCAGCCTAGCTATAGTACTTAAAATATTATTAAAAATAGAAAAATTCTCATATGACAGCAATCTTTTGGGACGGTAATTTCAACACATGAGGCTAATTTTTCACAAATTTTCGAAAATTTTCACTTCTTTTTGTTTTTTTCCGCCTCTAAAGCGGAGTGACGTCCTTAAATCTTTTCAAGAGAAGAGTGACAAGACACCTCCCGTACTAAATTGGCCCACCCCCATTTCTTTATTCTCTTACTGTCTTCTTTATAGGGACTGGCAACTAAACGGTCTTTGTGTTACCTCTTTTTGTGTGGCCTTGGCTAGTCCTTTTTTGATTACAANTTCGCTCTTCCTTATTGTACTTTTCTCCCTCTTCTCATCTTCCTCCATTTCCTCTTCCTATTTACTTCATTCTTTCTTCAATCTATTCGGTTTTCCTTCCCTCTATGCATCCTCCTCTCCTCCTCTTCGTCTACATTTTTTCTTCTTCTTTCTTCCTTCTTTCGTCTCTTCTTCCTCCATTTCCTCATCTTATTTGCCTCATTCTTTCTTTATTCTATTCGGTTTTCCTTCCCTCCCATCTTCCTCTCCTCATCTTCCTCTTCGTCTTCAATTTTTCTTCTTCCTTTTTACCTCTCTTCTTCCTCCTTCTCATCTTCCTCCATTTCCTCATCCTATTTGCCTCATCCTTTTTTTTTTTATGAGGTTTTCCTTCCCTCCCATCCTCCTCTCCTCATCTTCCTCCTCGTCTTCAATTTTTCTTCTTCTTTCTTCCTTCTTTCCTCTCTTCTTTCCCCTTCTCCTCCTCCTGCTGTTCTTATAAATCACCCTTACACTAGATAAACAGTGTAATCTGTGATGGGCAGCAAACTTCATATTGGTGGCGGGAAAATAATTTAACGGTGATAATACTTTGATAGCATGGTATTACCTAAGCGAGTGGGAGGAGGATGAAGAAGAGGAGAAGGAGGAAGAAAGGGGTTGGGGTTGGAAATGGTACACATATCTTATATTTATATTTAGCGAGTTTCACAAGTATAAGATCAAGTCACCGTAAATAATGAGTTTGTTTCTAATAAGTACAGAACTATCACCTTCACCATTACCTACCCTTTTTTTTTCTTTTCCTCTGCAGATATCAAACTAAATAAAGTGGTTTTTTTCGCGTCTGTCTTGCTCACATATAAATCAATTGATGGGTATGAGAATAACAAGTCTAAAAAATGCATCTATGTCATCTCAAATATCAAGGAAGTGTAAGTCTTATTCGGTGAATTGGAATATTTCATCTTATATAACATTGTTTCTGTTATGTGTATCTTCTTATGCTTAGTAATCTTTAAGGCTCCACGTATTCGAATTGAAATCTTTCGCTTTTATCTCTTCAGAACATTCAGTTGACATGACCTAAATCTATGTAACTAAAGGCGCTTGGTCAATTTTGGGTTGTCGGGCCGTACCTGTGTGTGTGTTGGGGTGAGGAAAGGAAATAGAGAGGGGGGGGGATGGGGAGAGGGCGAAGTATTATTGTATTTAACCTTTGTTGTCGGGCCGCTCAGTGCTGCTTGTATAAAAGGGGCAAGTGGTAAAGAGGGCAATTGGCGATCCTCATAAAAATATAATAAAAGTGTAACAGGTTGATGGCATCCTTGGCGCTATGGAGCAATAAACCACTAAAGTCCCCGTCCCCCTGTTAATATTGATGTGGTTATCAACGCAGGATATCCAAAATTAACGCTATGGTGTCTTTTGAAGGGCAAAGTAAATGTTTTCAAATCGACATACGACCCAAAGAATACAGGACTGAATCGCAGAACAAAAACATTACATCTGTTATTTTCAGCCAACGTAATAGCATACAGCATACAGCATACATCATTGCAAAAGACTAACATCGTACGTAAACGCTCTGACGTGATAGCATTGGAATCATGAAAAAGTCTGCATTTTAGCGTA
>JACEEZ010001155.1:5000-22500 GCA_016584305.1 Chionoecetes opilio | reverse complement strand
TTTGTTAACGTTCTTCCTAACCCTATTTTCTTTTAGTCTTATAATGCTCTCTTTGTTGTATTACCTGATCATGAAAGTTGCAGTATCGTATCATAAGAGATCCGATTTTTTTCCTTGTCTTAAATCGTTCACATAATATTTTTGTTGTCTGATCTTATCTATTACTTTCCACAAATGTGTTCGTTTCGACTTAATGTCAAATAGTTTTTATTGTCTGTTCTTAACTTCTGCAAACTCTCCTTTTAGGTCTTAAGTATGATTAATCGAGAGAGAGAGAGAGAGAGAGAGAGAGAGAGAGAGAGAGAGAGAGAGAGAGAGAGAGAGAGAGAGAGAGAGAGAGAGAGAGAGAGAGAGAGAGAGAGAGAGAGAGAGAGAAGAGAGAGAGAGAGAGAGGAAAAGAGAGAGAGAGAGAGAGAGAGAAGGAGAGAGAGAGAGAGAGGAGAGAGAGAGAGAGAGAGAGAGAGAGAGAAGAGAGAGAGAGAGAGAGAGAAGAGAGAGGAGAGAGAGAGAGAGAGAGAGAGAGAGGGGAGAGAGAAGAGGAGGAGAGAAGAGAGAGAAGAGAGAGAGAGAGAGAGAAGAGAGAGAGAGAGAGAGAGAGAGAGAGAGAGAGAGAGAGAGAGAATAGAATAGAATACCAGGGCAACACCATTAAGCTTCCGTGCAGCACCTGGTGGTAATGAATGGTCCTGCTAACAACCTACTTTACTCCTTTCTTCTCGCCCTCTCAAACACAGGCAATGGAAGAAAGGTCATTGTATAAACATGAACAGTAGAAAAGTCACAGAGAAAGCAAATAACCTCTCTTGATTTATGAGAGACAAATATATGAAACTCATACAACACTCTAATCTAAGAACCTACTTTGAATATGTAAGTGCATGAAGTTAGTTTTTTTATGTAAGGCAATATATGCTTTTGAAAATATAATGTATCGCAGGTATTTATGTCTTTGATTAATCTACGACCTTACACATAGAGCTCAAAACGAATGCAACAATTTTTTATTTTTTATTTTTACATTTGTGCCTATAGCGCCTGTAGGCAGTGGTGACCCAGGGCTCGGATGGTAGGCCCTGGAGGTTCACTTGAGGGCTGTGATGGTTGGCCCTCGCCCGTGGTGGCGCAGGCAGGATTCTTATAGTGACGCCTGTGATTAAAGGCTCATGCCGCCCCCCTGTGTCCTCCGATGCACTCGCAATCGAAGGTAGAGTTAATGGGCAGGGCATGTGGGTGTTCTTAGGCCACTCGACGGGGCAACAAGATTTTGGTTTTCTTCGGGAATCGAACTCGGGTCACCGAGAACGCCACTCCGAGATGCTAACCACTGCTACCGCCTCCCCTATAAAATTGATTTAAGTAATTATGTCCTGCTACTACTTTCCCAATGATTTCTCAGATATTATAAATTTATTCTGTAAATATATATTCTGTTATTATACATTATACATCAGCGTGGTCCATGTAAGGGCCCGCATGTGGGGATGGAGGGCGGGCTATGAGGGCGGGCGTGCAGAGCCATTACGTGATTGCAAGCCTCACAAGACCGCCGCAAGTACATGGCAATATAGAATTCAACATTGTTAAAGAAATGGTAGCAGTAATTATTATTTGGCTAATGCTAAATATAAGAATATATGAATATAAAACAATCCACGTGTTCACCAACCCGCTTTATGATGAAGATGTAAAACAAACAATCTTGAAAATATTCCTTTATGGAGATATGAAATTATATTGTAAATGTATTGGCCCCATATTTGCTTATAAAGTGGTATAGATATTTGTTCAGATGTTTCTAGATAATAAAAGACCACAGGGTCACACATATTTTCATTCGTGCGTAAATGGCCGCCATGATAGGATATAAATGATGAGAGAAAACAAGACAACCTCGAAATAGACACAGATGACTTAAAAAAACAATACACTTAATTTTCTTTGTTATATAAAAGAATAACTCACAATGTTACAGTTAAGAAATAAGACCATGTCAGTTTTCTCCCATTTCACGAATGCGACTTCCATCCATTCTTGTTACGCCTCTTCCTCTTCCTCAGCCTCCGGCCAGCTTGTAACTCTCTCTTCTTCGCTTGAGCCATAGTGCCCTCTATTTTACTGTCTTTCATCTTTTAGGGTGACCTGTTTTCATGCGATACTGCTACAGCTCTTCGTCTTCTCCTCCCCCCCCTCCCTCCTCCTCCTCCTCCTCCTCCTCCTCCTCCTCCTCCTCCTCCTCCTCCTCCTCCTCCTCCTCCTCCTTTGTGCACTCCTACCTCCCGGTTTACTGTGTCTTTGTAGATTTTCCTCAAGAAGTAGTGTGGCAAGAATGAGTGGAGGAAGGGAGAATGGTAAGGAAGAAAGCAGGGTGAGAGTGCCAGTGTGTACCTTCCCCTCAAGACCCTCCGAGTGGTGCCAGGGCGTTAAAGTTTTAAATGTGACGCCAAGCCATGACATGATGTGAAAAAAAACGGTGTATGTTGGAAGGACTCTTGAAAAAAATAGAAACTCGTCTTGAAATATGTGTTTTTTTGAAGGTAGGGGTGTGCTTTGAGTTTGTATGCACAGTTCCATCGAGTCCTAGTGCTCTTAGGTGTCTTTCTTCCGTGTTTATTTTTCGTTCCACATCTCCCTCTTCCTCTTGAGTTCTTTCCTCCCTTCCTCGTTCTCCACTTCCTCTTGACTCCCTCGGCGTCGTCTCTCGTTCGATTTTTTTCCCGTTTTCTACGACTCTTCTCTTCTCCATTCCCTGATCCTGATCCTACACTGGAGTCTAACCTGAGACTCTTCACTTTCCCTCTCAGTATAGGTGTTTAAGAAAAGAGGGAATTTCTATGTTACTTTAGTTTATTGTTATGCTGTTATGTTATCTTTCTTGTTAGTTATTAAGCTTGCTGACTTGTGATTTCTGTTCGTGTTTGAAGGAGCGCATCAGTATCCTAGAAGTAATTAGTATGGAGAGGCTGAGTCACGGCACGGAAGTGTTGGGAGAAGTGATTATCTGTGTGTCTTTAAATAGTGGCGTGCACGTGACTGTGTTTACATGTGCCCAACTATCGATCCTGTACGTGCGTGCGCAGACACACACAACACAACACACCCAACACACACTCCCACACACACACACAACGCACACGACACGCGACACGCACACACAACACACACACAATACACACCACACACACACACCACACGCACAACACACACACACACACACACACACACCAACACACACACACACACACACCACACACACACACATACACAACACACAAACACACTTAACACACATCACACATACACCGCATACGCACACCACTACTACACACACACACACACACACACACACACAACACACACACCACACACACACACACACACACACACACACACACACACACACACACACACACACAACACACACACACCCGCACGTACAGCATATGAATACGGAGGCGGGACCCACGAGTGTAGCATTCCCGAATATCACAACTAGGTAACACACACACACACACACACACACACACACCACACACACAACACACCACACACACACACACACCCACACACAAAACACACACCACATACACCCAACACCATCACACACACACACACACACACCACACACACACACACACACACACACACACACAACACACACACACCCACAACACACACACACACCACACACACACCACACCACACACACACACACACACACACACCACACCACACACACACACACACACACACACACACACACAACACACACACACACACACACACAACACACACACACACACACACACCACACACACACACACACACACACACACACACACACACACACACACACACACACAACACACACACACACACACACACACACACACACACACACACACACACACACACACACACACACACACACACACACACACACACACACACACACACACACACACACACACACACACACACACACACACACACACACACACACACACACACACACACACACAACAACACACACACACACACACACACACACACACACACCACACACACACACACACACACACACCACACACACACACACACACACACACACACACACACACACACACACACACACTCCTTGCGTGGTCAGGTTGGAATTGTCACCGCTTCGCGTTCAGCAAGTCTGTGGTTCAAGCCCAGCTCGTGATGGATTCCGTGGACAGCGCAGGTTATTATTGTCCCACTTGAGCAAGGGGATGGGGGGAGGGCGTTTCTTCATCTTTTTTATCTCCGTATTTACTTGCCTCTGTGTATGCCTGTCGTCATCTTCTTTCCATTGTACTTCTTCCCTTTCTTCATCCCTTTTGCCCTGTTTTTCCACCTTCTCTTTTCCGCCAATATGTAGGATTGAATTATTAGAATTATTCAAATGGACCTTAAAATTTTATAAAGGGTTTTAACCCATGCAAATTAAAATTTTTCCCTTCTGATTTTTTTTTTTCATAAAAATTCTGGTTTTAGGTATTTAGCGTTTTGGGAAAGAAATTTTTCTTACCTTCATTTTAAAACCCCTTATTTTTTTTCTGATTCGGTAATTCACTACATAAAAAAGTGCGCTTCATACTGAGTGCTCGAGAGGAATGCAGGATATTGATACGACTGAGATTTTGTCATTATGCATGTCAAACTTGTGTGTGTGTGTGTGTGAGTGTGTGAGTGTGAGAGTGAGTGTGAGTGTGTGTGTAAGAGAGAGAGAGAGAGAGAGAGAGAGAGGGGGTGAAGGGGAAAGGTGAATTGAAGTGAGAAAAGGAGAGAGAACACCCACGAAGTCCAGGGGTTTAAAAGCATTGGGGGTGCCATACTGTGGTTAGTGGGTTTTCGAATCCTCGCTCGCCCCCGGGGGTTTTTTCACTGAAAAATTTGGGAAAGGGGTTTACGGGCCCCCTTGAGCAAGGCGATGTGGGGTGGGGTTTGTGAGGTCCAACTTTCCCCAAAAGATTGGTCAAAATTGTTTTTATGCCGCTCGGGAAGGGGGTAAAAACTGGCGACCCGAGCCCTTGGCTTGCGTGGAAAAGACCATGGGTGAATGACACACCCACTCCCCCTTCGTATTTTTAAAAACTGTGTGGTCAGTTTTGGAAAATCTTCGCCTTTTTTAAACCCAAAAAATTTGGCGGTTCAAGTCCCGTTTTAAAGGTAGATTCTTCGGGCAGCCGGTTGATTTTGCCCCCCTTTGGGGGAAAGGGGGGAGGTGTTTATTTTGGTGAGGCCCCAAAGGATTCCCTAAAGATTGATCACTATAAGCTCTAAGCCTTTCTGGGGGGGTAATATCTAGGGGATCCCCGAGCCCGGGCCCCGCGGGGGAAAGCCCGGGGTGAATGACCCCCACTTTAACACGCACACAACACCACACCCCAACACACACCCACACACACACACACACACCCCCACAAAAACACACACACACACACACACACACACAACACACACAAAACCCCAAAACAAAACACACACACACACACACACCACACACACACCCAAACACACACACAACACACCACACACCACACACACACACACACACACACACAACACACACCCCCACCCACAAACCACAACCCCCACACCCCCCCAACACACACACACACACACACACCACACACACACACACACACACACACACCCCACACACACACCCCACAAAACCACACACACACCACACACACAACCACACAAACACACCACAACACACACAAAACCACACACCAACACCAACACACACACACACACACACACACCCCAAACACACACACACACACACACACAACCACACCCCACACACACACACCCACCACACACCACCCACACAAAACACACCCACACCACACACCCCAACCACACCCCACACACAACACCACCACACACAACACCCACACCAAAACACACACACACAAAACACACACACCAAAAAAAAAAAAAAAATAATGGAGAAACATCAAAGTGAGAGATAATGTCTACTCTTCAGATTTTTTCCCTTTGAACACGCCAAAGAAACAGAGGCAATGTTAGCAATTACCTCCCGCCTTCCCTAATGGGGAAAACCGCTTTTCTCTCACCTTTTGGGCTGGTTTCTTCTCTCTTTTCCTCTCTCTCTCTCTCGCTCCCCTCTCTCTTCTCTCTCGCTCTCCTTTTCTCTTTTTCTCTTTTCTCTCTCTTTTTACCCTCTCTCTTCTCTCTCTCCTCACGGCCTCAGATTACTTAAAAACGAAAATCCCTTTCCCCGGGTTTGATTTTCTCGTGGGTTTCTTTTTGGGATGGTTAACGGGAAAGGAAATGGAAGCGGTGAAAGAAGTGGGAGAGGAGGAAACCCCACGACTTTACTCTCTTAGTCCTGTGGCATCAATTAGCACTTGAGTATATAGTTGAATGCCATGAATGGTGATTAGTTGATTTGTGGTTGTTGTTGTTCATCATTAGTTGCTTTTCCCCGCTTTTTCTAAAGATTTAAGGAAAAATGTGTGAATTTGGGAAAGTTGAAAATTTAGTTATAGTATAGTCCGTAGGGTAACATATAGTCGCCGGCTGCAATAAAGTCGCCAGGCGCCCTAAATTGCGAAAATTTTGCATAAATAATTTAATATGTGGGGTTTTTGGGGCCCCTGAAGATGAAACACAGTTTTTTATTCATGACTTTTTAGTGTATAAACTACCCTGTTTTAGCGTTGTTTTTAAACTTTGGGATTTTGCAAGCAAATTTTACAGTTTTTAAATTTCGCTACTCGTTTTTTTTTTTTTCGGGCGACGGGCGGGCGGGGGGAGGACACTCAAAAAATAAACCCCTAGATGGCGACCCCTTTGTGTAGCTCGTTTCCAACGTCCCCCCTTGGTTTTATTTTTATGATTTTTTCTTTATACCCCTACATGACACAGCTGAACACAAAAAATAAAAGACTCTCCCGGAGCCCCCCTTTTAACTTTCCTGAAATTCCCTGGATTTTTAAATGTAAATATTAACGCCCACCCACGTTTGTAAATAAGAAAAAAGTTGGGCCTGGCTAAATTTAGTGGGGGCGACTTTAAGGGGTTTTTCTACGTAAATAAGTGGGGAGGAAAAAAATCGGTAAAAGGGGAAAGGGGAAGAGAAAAAGAGAGGAAAAGAGAGCAGGGGGAGAGGGGGAGAGAGGAGAGGGGAGAGAGAGAGAGAGAGAGAGAAGAGGGGAGGAGAGAGAGGAGAGGGGAGAGAGGGGAAAAGGGGAGGAAAAAGAGAGAGAGGGGAGAAGAGAGAAGAAGAGAGGAGAGGGGGAGGGGAGAGAAGGGGAGAAGAGAGAGAAAGGGGGAAAATGGGAAAGTAAAATATACTCGTATCAGTAAATTTGGGTTTACCGAAAAAGGGTTTAAAAAAGCAAAATTTTTATGGTGTGAAAAAAAGGTGGAAAACTGGTTTTTCCTCAATTTTAAATCAAATCAGCTGCTTTAAAAAACCCCCCTTGTTTTCCCGGGTTTCCCCTCTCTCTCCCCCCTCTCCTCTTTTCCCCCCTCTCTCTCTCTCTCTCCTTTTCCCCTCCCCCTCTTCCCCTGGTTTTTTCTCTCTCTTCCCCTCTCTCCCCTCCTCCTCCCCTTTTTCTCTCTCTCTCTCTTTTTTTTTTTTTCTTTCTCTTTCTCCCTGCTTTTCCCCTCTTATTTACTAATAAATTAAACCCCGTTAAAAAAAAGACAGCAAAAAACTGTTTTTTAAATTAAAAGCCTTTGGATACTTTAAATTTTTCCTTTTTAAATTTTGGTTTTCCCGTTTTTAAAAATTCCCGTGATTCTATACATTTTTATTTTTTTTTTTTTTTTTTTTTTAACCTTCGTTTCCTTTTAGCGCCCGTATTCAGTTTGGGGACCCAAAGGGTCGGAAGTAGGCTCTGGAGGTTTTATTTTAGGGTGTGATGGTTTGGGCCTCGCCCCTTGGGGGCGCAGGAGATTTTTATATTGAACCTTTGGGGGTTAGAGGGTCATGCCCCCCCCCTTTGTTCCCCCATGCACTCGTAATCCCAAGGTTTGGTTGAAAGGGCAGGGGATGTGAGTGTTTTTTAGGCCACTCGACGGTTTCAGAAAAAGGGTTTTTGGGTTTTTTCCCTTTTGGGGGTCGAACTCGGGTCACCAGAAAAGCCCGCGGAGACGCTAACTACTCGGCTACCGCCCTTTCCCCCGACGAAATAAATGTAGTTATTATTAGGGAAATTTATAGCGTAGGGTATTAAATAGAGAAAAAAAATGTAAAAAAGGAAAATCGTAATGAGAGGCGAGAGCGAATGTTTAAAAGGGTTTTAAGTGAAGGAGGAGGAGGGGAGGAGGGGGGAGGAGGAGGAGGGGGAGGGGGGGGAGGGGGGAGGGGGAAAGGGGGGGGGAGGAGGAGGGGAGGGGGGAGGGGGAGGCCCTCAAAAGAAAAAATGAAGAGAAGGGAGGAGGAGGAAGGTGTTATTGATCTTTTGGATGATGAATAAAATGTAAAGAAATTTAAAGGTTAAAGGGAAAAAAAAATGAACGAAAAAGAATGAGAAAACCCTCCTAAAAAAGGGGGAGAGAGAGAGAGAGAGAGAAGAGAGAGAGGGGGGAGGAGAGAGAGAGGGAAAAAAGAGAGAGAAGGGGAAAAGGTAGAGGAGAGAGAGGGGGAGAGGGGAGAGAGAGAGAGGAGGGGAGGAGAGAGAGAGAGAGAGGGGAGAGAGAAGAGAGAGAAAAGGGGGAGAGAGGATGAGAGGGGAGGAAAAGAGAGAGAAAAAAAAAATTAAACCTAAACTGAATGAAGTAAAGAAAAATTGCAATAAGATTATGAGATTTATGAGAATTCGATGAACTTTATTATTTTATTCTATATCACTCTATTTTTCATCTCCCCTACCAGATAAGATTACCCCGCTATATTCATCCGTTTCCCTGGGTCTATTTGCAATAACTGAACATAATTTAGCCTTGTTAACTTTACACATCAATGGAGAATTTTTCGTTATATTTTTTTCAACGAAATTCCTGTTTCTAACTTGGTATATTTTACTTCTTGATTTTTTATTTATTTACACACCAATGCCAACCATCTTTTGCGTCTTTCCATTCATGCTGCAAAGGTTGACCCTCCTGCTGTTTTGTGTTGTAGTTTTTTTCACTCCTATCCCTATTTCTTCCTCCATATCCCTTTAAAGTCTGCTGTAAATCCTTGTTCTTCCCTCTCACACTCCTGACCTCCTTCCATCTTTATCCCTCTTACTTCCGCTACGTCCCTTTCCCTCCTCCTTTTATGCCTTCAGGTCACGGTCAATAGTCAGATATTCTTCTCTCTTGCATTCTTTCGCTGTAAGTTGCTTTTTTTTCTAGGTAACCGGGGCCATTATTGAACAGTTGAAAGTTTTAGGGGATGTTGGCTCTCCTGAGAATAGTTTGCTGTGCGTAATTCACCCATGGTTTTGTCCACGCGAGCCGGACTCGCGATCGCCAATTTCACCCTACTGGTGCGAGCTTGGAGCTCATTATGACCGATCTTTGGGTAATGCTGGGACCTCACACACCACACACCTCCATCCCCTTGCTCAAGGAGGAAAGTAACCGCCCGAATTTGTCAGTAAAAAATCCCCGCGAGCGAGCGAGGATTCGAACCAGCTACCACAGAATGGCGCGCCAATGCTCTATCCACTGGATCATCGTGGCGGTGTGTGTGTGTGTGTGTGTGTGTGTGTGTGTGTGTGTGTGTGTGTGTGTGTGTGTGTGTGTGTGTGTGTGTGTGTGTGTGTGTGTGTGTGTGTGTGTGTATTCATCTAGTTGTATTCATCTAATTGTATTTTACAGGGCCAGAGCAATGCTCGTGTGGCCCCGTCTCCATATCAACATTTTTATCATTCATCCTTAATGCTTTGTGTTGGCCGAAGCCAGCACCCCGGAGAGCAGGTCACAAACCCCGGCTAACACCCGGTACCCATTCACTGCTGGGTGGACAGGGGCTCGGGTTTTAAGGAAACAACCCGGTGTGTGTGTGTGTGTGTGTGTGTGTGTGTGCTTGTGTGCGTGGCGTGTGCGTGTGCGTGTGCGTGTGTTCATCTAGTTGTTTTTACAGGGCCAGAGCGACGCTCGTATGGCCCCGTCTCCATATCAACATTTTTATCATTCATCCTTAGTGCTTTGTTTTGGCCGAAGCCACCACCCCGGGAAGCAGGTCACAAACCCCGGCTAACACCCGGAAAACCCATTCACTGCTGGGTGGACAGGGGCTCGGGATTTAAGGAAACAACCCATCTGTTTCCGCTCCGCCCGGGGAGTGTGTGTGTGTGTGTGTGTGTGTGTGTGTGTGTGTGTGTGTGTGTGTGTGTGTGTGTGTGTGTGTGTGTGTGTGTGTGTGTGTGTGTGTGTGTGTGTGTGTGTGTGTGTGTGTGTGTGTGTGTGTGTGTGTGTGTGTGTGGTGTGTGTTGTGTGGTTGTGTGTGTGTGTGTGTGTGTGTGTGTGTGTGTGTGTGTGTGTGTGTGTGTTGTGTGTGTGTGTGTGTGTGTGTGTGGTGTGTGTGTGTGTGTGTGTGTGTGTTGTGTGTGTGTGTGTGTGTGTGTGTGTGTGTGTGTGTGTGTGTGTGTGTGTGTGTGTGTGTGTGTGTCAAGTCATGTCAAATATTCTATTTTTCGTTAATATGCTCTTGCACGTTTTTCATGTGTTTCTTTGAAGGGATAGTTGCTCGCGTACCTGCTTCTTTCATTTTCTTCATACGCTGCTTTACTATGTCTGCACTTCAATCTTAATTATTGGGGAAAATAAAACTAGAGGCCAAAGTTTGAATCAATGTGCGCGCCACATCTTGGAGAACCTTTCTTATTTACTAATTGAAATAGTGAGTTCATTGCCGTAGAGTTTTGACTGATCTTCTTCACTTCATTTTACTCACATTCTATTGTCTTATAATGCACCGATCAGCTCTATGAAATAATAATTTGAAAAGAATAAGTAATAATATCCTATAATTGTGTCATATTCATTAACCAAATAGATATCCTCTTCTCATAGAAATGTTGACTAATTAAGGTGTGTCAAGGAAACTTCTATTGATAACTTTGATAAATAACTGAAACCAAATTATCAGATGATATGTGCATGCCTTACACTATAAAGGAATCTTGAATGGCATACTTCAAAATGATGATGGAGATAGAACAATTTTTAACTCAAATGTTTGTGTCTTTTACAGGTAAGAGCGTGGATGGTGAGGCTGACGGGTAAGTGTGACCATGGAGAAGAAAGAGGAAGAATAAGGTAAAGACGTGAAGGTGTGAGTAAATATAAGAACATAAGAACATAAGAAAATAAGGAAGCTACAAGAGGCCGCGAGGCCTACATGTGGTAGTTCCTGTTACCTAACACTACCTACATCCACCTTTCATCCCCATCCATGAACCTATCCAGCCCCTCTTTAAAGCTCCCTAATGACTCCGCACTAACTACCTGTCTACTGAGACCATTCTATTCATTCACCACCCTATTTGTGAACCAGTTTTTCCCTATTTCCTTTCTAAATCTATGCTTTTCCAGTTTGAATCCGTTACTTCTTGTTCTACCCTGGTTAAAAGTCGTAAGAACTTTTCCTACCTCTCCTTTATTAAATCCCTTTATCCACTTAAAAACTTCTATCAGATCGCCCCTTAAATAGAGAAAGAAGACAAAATTAGGTGAAGATCAAGATGAAGGAGGTGAAAGTGGAAGAGAAAGTTAAAAGACGTAAAGATAAAAGTTAAAAAAAAGTAATGAAGAATAAGTAAAGATTGAGATGAAGGAAATGAAAGAGGAGGAGAAAGAGAAAGGCATAAAAGTAAAGGTAGAAGTTATAAAAAGTAATGAAGAATAAGTAAAGATGAGTTTGAGTAAAGATTGAGATGAAGGAAGATATCAGGTTAAAGTAAAAGAGTACAAGGAGTGTTGGGCGGGAAACAGGTTGGGATGAAGTACACACAAAAGATACTAATTGTACACACACTTTTCTACTAACCGTAACGTACGCCTGATAAAATCTTGTGTTATGCTTTTTGTACCAGCCAGAACAACGCGACGTAAAATTTGTGTTAATCCGCGGGTTGTCTCGGCCATTCTTCAGTACCTGTGACTCGTATTGCCGCAGTCAACACCAATTAAGCGGCATTTCTTAAAACGAGCAGGTGGAGAATGGAGGAAAAGGAAGAAGGCGAAAGAGAGAGAGGGAAAAATAAGGCAGAATTTCCACCACAACAAAACAGGCAATTTTAGGCTCAACCCTCGCCTCGTTTCTTTGGTAATTAGTCTAATATTCCCGCTTTGTTCTCCGTCAATGTTGACAAACGAATTTTGAAAGAGAGAGAAAAGAGAGAGAGAGAGAAAGAGAGAGAGAGGAGAGAGAGGGGGAGAGAGAGAGAGAGAGAGAGAGAGAGAGGAGAGAGAGAGAGAGAGAGAGAGAGAGAGGAGAGAGAGAAAAGAGAGGGGAGAGGAGAGAGAGAGAGGAGAGAGAGAGGAGAGATCATCAGATCAAACGTTTATTGTGAATAATGTACACTTATACATAATACATATATAATTAAGGGGTACAAAACGGGGAGAGAGAGAGAGAGAGAGCGAGAGGGGAGGAGAGAGAGAGAGATGAGAGAGAAGAGAGAGAGAGAGGAGAGAGGAGAAGAGAGAGAGAGGAGAGAGAGAGAGAGGAGAGAGAGAGAGAGAGAGAGAGAGAGAGAGAGGAGAGAGAGAGAAGAGAGAAGAGAGAAGAGAGAGAGAGAGAGAGGAGAGAGAGAGAGAGAGAGAGAGAGAGATTTTCTGTTTTCTTCTTCCACTGTTCATGTATTTTTCTGACTTCAGAGAGACTGATAGGTAAACACAGAAGGTTCACGTACTATAAAACTGGAAGAGATTATGTTCTTTCTTCAGAAGAATCTGTGGTAAAACACATACAATTACCTCGCTGCAAGTTTTTAAAAAGCTTAACACAAATAGACATTCTTTAAACACACACACACACACACCACACACAACACACACACACACACACACACACACACACACACACCCCACCACACACACACACACACCACACACACACACCCACACACGCACACACACACCCACACCCACCCACACACACCCACCCACACACACACACACCCGCACACACACACACACACACACCCACACACACACCCACACCCACACACACACAAACACACACCCCCGCACACACACACACACACCACAAAACACCCCCAAACCACCACAAAAAACCCACACAACCCACAAACCCCACACAACACAACAGCACAACAACAAAACACAGACACACACCGAACACACAGACACACACACCAAACAACACACACAACACGCCAGCCCACCACACCCACGCACCCACACAACACACACACCACACACACCCCACCACACCCCACCACACAACCACCACACACACACACAAAACCAAAAAAAAACCCAACAAAACACACACCACAACACCACAAAAAAGGTGAGTTCTAGGTAGGGCGGTCAGGGAGTGGCAGGGCGTCATCCTTTTCCAAATTTTATTGATATTGATAGTTTTTTTTCTTCTTATTCGTAAGCAGTAGGTTCGTCTGTAAATCATTTTTTTTTTTTGGGTTATTTTTTACTTTTTCCTTTCCCTTTTTCTAAAAATAATGTATCGTGGGGTTTGAATAAGATTTCTCTTTTTTTCATCTTTTCCTTTTTGAAAAACTCTTCCCCCTCCTCCTCCTTTCCCCTCGTTTTTTTGGCGACCCCAAAATTGGGGAAAAATATAAGAAAACTGCGAACTCATACAAAAGGCCTCGACAAACTATCGGGACTGGAGTGATAAATGGCTTTTAAAAATTTAAATTTCCCGATAAATGTAAAGTAAGATATAGGCAACGATAACTAAAATAAAATATAAAATGCAAAAAAATCTTTAAAGAAGTACAGCAAAAAAAAGGATTTAGGTGTCATATCATAATGATCTGAAAACCAGTCCGCATTGCCTACTGCCAAAAAAAAGGCGAATTGATGGGGCTTTATTAAACGCTTTTAAACACAAAACTCCAAAATATGAACAATTATACACGCCCTTTGGGTTTAGGCCAACTTGGAATCCCGTCCAATTGGTCGCCCTTTTTCGAAAAAAGACCAAGAAAAATTGATCAGTGCAAAGAAAGCAACCAAAAAAATTTCATCTTGCGAAATTCTTTTATGAAGAGAGACTGGGAAAATATTTTTTTTTAAAGGGACGGGGGACCGGGGGGATTTTGATAAAATTTAAGCCCTACAAGGATTTGATTTCAAATAAAAAGACAATAGTTTAACTAAGGCAACGAAAAGGGTTAAAATTTTAAATTTCAATTTGACCCTGATCTGAAAAATTTCAAAAATTTGTCAGAAAAATTAAAAAAATTTTTTAACCGACTACCATTTAAACAATTAGGGAAAAAGTTGGGTATTTTTCCCCCGCAAATTAATTTAGTGGATGATTAGTTATTATTTTTTTTTTTTAGATTTTCCCCCCTTTTTTTGACAAAAAATTCCTTTTCCAACTTTTTTAAGGGAATGTATTTTAATGTTTCACAGTATTGATGGTTTAGTATTGTTCGCTCCCTGAAAATCCCAAGGGGTTCCTTTTCTGTTTCTTGTTCCTTTTCCTCCCCTCTCCCTCTCTCTCCTCCTCCTCCCCTCCTCCCCTCCCCTCCCCCTCCTCCTCCTCCCCCTCCCTCCCCCTCCTCCTCCCCCTTTTTTAAAATACCCTTTTTTTCTTTTCTCCGGGTAAACTTTTTAATTTTTGGTTTGAAGGGCGGGAGGGTATTTTTTTAAAAAGCCCGAAACCCTTGAGACAAGAAAAATAAAAAAATTTTTAAATTTTCTTAAACTTGTAATCTAAAAAATGTAATTGGTTTTTACATCCACTCAAAAATAAATTGCGAAAAACCATAAAAAAAATACAAAATTAGTTTCTAAAACAAAGCGAAATTGGTTTTTTAAACCCGACCGGGGGGGGGGCCCCCCTTTAAAAAATTGGGGCCCTCCTTAAACTCCGGGGCACCAACCTATCAAAACCAGGGAAATTTTAACATTTTCCCAACAACAAAAATTTTAAAAACTTAAAATCACCAAAATTTTGCAGTAACCCCCGTTCCCCGTTTTTTAAAACAAAAAACACGGCCCCAAAGTAAAAAAATTCTTAACAAAAGGGATCGAAAAAAAAAAGTTTTTTACGAACACCGAAAAAAGTTATCCAGAAAGTAACCAAAATTAAAATATAAATTTCACCGGAATTTAATTTAGCAATACACCCTCAATCGATGCGATATGGGGCGTTTTTTAAAAAACTTTAAAAACCAAAATGGTGGACGCGAAACAAGGACACCTTCAGCCAAAAAGCGTGATATGAAAAAACACAAAGAAACACAAAATGAAGACGACAAACGCGATCACGACAGAATTAGACGAATACGAAAAAAAATATTTAAGCAGAGCAAGAAAAAATTTTTAAGACGTATTGCCGAAAGAGCAAAATCAAACCCTAAAGAATTCTACGCTATGTTAAAAAGAAAAAATAAAAGACTTCAACCCTAGGGCCTTGGAAAAGGAAAATGGCGACACAAAAAATGAAGTATTATGGCGGATATCTTAATAACTTTTTTGCATCAGCTTCACATAAAAAAAACGCAAAATCTACCCACCCCCAAAACCCAGAACAAAGTACTTGCTCAGCTCATTAACCTTTTTTTTTTTTTTTAGGGAATTGACATTTTGCTGCGATAAATAACAGAAAAAATTAAAAGGCTCCCCGGGCCTACAAAATTTCGCCACCATATTTAAAAAAAGCAAAAACGAAAAAAGTAAAACCCCTTTTCCATCTTATTTTAAAAAGTCTTTACTCACCGGAAAAGTCCCGGGGAATGGGAAACTAGAAAATTTAACCCATATTTAAAAAGGAACAAGCGCAGCCGGAAACTATCGCCCCAAACAGTTTAACACAGTTGCTGGGAAAAATTTAAAGGAACCATCATAAAACAAAATGTTTAAATTTTTAGAAGAAAATACTAATCAAAGTTCGCAGCATGGATTTAGAAAAAAAACCTCATGCCCCTCAAAAATTGCTTATTTTTACAATAGTGTATTTAAAATGACGACAACCGAGGGGATAGACGTAGTTTACCTCGATTTTTAAAAAGCGTTCGCAAGTTCCTCAAAGCTCTCATTAGCAAAGTAAAAGCCATGGGATAACAGGCCTCTTTCAGATTGGATAGAAAACTGGCTGTCAGATCGTAAAAAAGGGGGGTAATAATGGAAAATTCTTCTGACTGGACCAGTGTAAATATGGTGTTTTTCAGGATCATTTTTTTGGACCCATCGTTCTTAATAAATAAAACATTGACGAGGGAATCACATGCAGGATATCGAAAATTTTCTGATGACACGAAAATCACAAACATAGCCTTACAGAATCCAGGCCAACTATACAAAACGACTTAAACACGCTAACAGAATGGTCAAAAAAATGCAAAGAATTTAACCTGCAATCCAGTACTTATATCGGTAAAAACAACCTCATGAAAGTTACGTGATGAAAAGATTTCCAACAACAAGGGGTTATAAAAAAAAAAGATTTTTGGCGTTATAATCTCGAAAGATCTCAAACCGAATAACCAAATTTTAGAGGTAGTAAAAAAATGCAAAAAAAATTTGGGTTTGGGTTTTTGGGGCGAACTTTCAGTTTCAAAACTGAAAAAGTTTACTACTCTTTTTTTAAATCGCTTTTTCGCCCCCTCTAGAAAACTGTGTGCAGTTCTGGTCCCTTTTTATAAAAAGGACTAGATAAACTAGAAAAAATAAAGCGCAGAGTAACCAAATGATACCTAATTGGAAAAATCGTACGAAAACGGGTCAAAGAAATTAAATTTTCCCATAAAAAAAAGAAGGAAGAGGTGACCTCACGAAGTATTTTAAAACTTTAAGGTTTACGAACGACCAGAAAATTTTTCACGCTAGACCGGTCAAGCTCAATAGAAAAACGGATTTTTTAAAAAAAGCAGGAAACGGTTTTTAACGAACGAAGCAAAATATTCTTTACAAACCCTGTTGTAAACGTATGGAATGGGTGCCCCCAGACGATAAATCAAAACAAAAGAATCATTTAAAAAACGCCTCGATAAAAATTTTTATACCCAAAACCCCGGTTGCATGTTTATCTCGGAAAATAAATTTATCTCCGGGCCTCTGATATTACACTCATTGCGTAAAATGATTGCGAGTCGCGTCTACACAACCCCCCCCAGTTTAGACAGCCCCGAGTAAAGTTACTACTACAACTTTTGACCTTGAGGGCTGTGGTTTTAGTAAGGGCCCTGTCAGTTTGTGACCACCATCGGGGTTTATATACCCGGGGCACTGCTGCAGGGGGGATTGAAATGCACGGGTCCACTTGGAAAGTGCCCCAAAAACCCCAGTGGATTGAACGGAGCTGGGGGCCCGATGACTGCTGCCTCCCCCGAAA
>JACEEZ010001154.1:0-37500 GCA_016584305.1 Chionoecetes opilio | reverse complement strand
TTTATAAATTTCCCGCGGTGCAGCTCTGGTGTTGATACCAAGAACCTGCAATTCTCAACCTTCGGGACCACGCAAAATTCAGAAGGAGATAACTGTTAATGCTCTGGTACCGGAGCCATGGGGAGGGAATGCGGAGGAACACATAACTCATAGCCTTCTCTCACAGTGCCTGTAGTAACATTGAAGTCACCCAAGACAAGAGTGTGTCCCGAGGCTAATACAAAGTCGATTTATCGTTTGAACATCTATTCTCTTCAGTTGCACACACTTTGGTAAGAGCGTACCCTGCAAACAAGAGACATGAAACCGAAAGTGTGTTTCATTCCCACCCGCATGATACGCTCATCAACCGGAGTAACCACAACAACAGACGGCGCAGTTTGCTGAAGATTTTTGCCTTATTTTTTTTGCTGAAGACTTTGCTATAGCTTTCTCCCCACACATGGTTACCATTGCTCAGCCGGACCCGTAGTAGGTAAACCATTGCTGGGGGTTGCCATTCAAGACCCCCCTTTTTAAAAGATTTCCCATTATTTTTCCCCCCACCCTATAGCTCCCCGATAGGAAATGTAATCAGACGTCTGCGAGGGTAGGCTTTAGGAGCCCACACGTAGAACCCTCGGAAGTTTATCTCAGGAGTGTTTCGACGGGCAGGCGCGCCTTGCACCGCCCCGGCCCCCCCCCAAAGAAAAAAGGTGGTCTAGGGGGCCACCAAATTCATTAGATGCGGGATTCCCCCTCGAGGGTTTGCACCGCACTGCATAAGCAGCCCCCACTCCCATGCGTTGGTTTTGGAGGGGTTTGGTGGTGGGGCCCCCGCAAAAAACCGGAGGGGCGCGGAAACCCTCGCCTGCAGCTGTTACCAAGCCCCGGCGTTACTTCTTATTGTGACTACAATCTGAAAACAGTGCAACCCCCTCCCCAACCAATCTATTTCGGGGGTTTGGTTTTGCTCCCCGTGGCCAGGGACGAAAAAACCCTCTATGGGATTAAACCCCAGGCGCCCACTTGTCACCATAGCGGGGGGCGGATGACCATTGACTCAATGGTGAGTTCATCTTTCTTTAAAAATTAAAGATAGTCTTTTTTTCAGCTATTGGGTGTAAAACACAACCTCCTTAGGGTAGAACCTGGGACCCGGGTTTTAATCCCCAACGACCCGACCATGGGGTGAGTGTATTTTTACATGTAAGTAGCGGGGGGACCCCCCCTGCCCATACGGGTATCATTTCTTCAACATACAGAAAACCCCACATTAAAAAAAAAATGTCAATTTTTCTAAAATATAAATCTCTTGGATTCTGGCTTTTAGCAAAACCTCTCTAAAATTTTATTTCTGCATCTTTCCCGATACAATGTTTCCCCCCGTGATGCACAGAGTTCATCTATTTAAAACTAAAATTTTTCCTAAACCTATGCAAAAACCACTAGGGTTGATGAAGGGATGTTCCTCCTTCCCCTCTACTCTCGAATTCATGTCGTTTTTAACCCCCCTAGCCGCAAAACCGCCCTCCGGCGGGTTTTTGGCTAGCTCTGCGGAGGGGTATGGTGGGGCCTTCGCCCCCAAAAAACCCGGGCTTCCAATAGCCCCCCTTTAAAAATTTCCTGAAATCATGGAGAGAAATGTATGTATTACCCCCCCCAATTCACCCATTACCCATCCCCCCCCCCATTCACTCCCCCTTACCCCTCACCCCCCAACCATTTACTACCCATTACCCTCACCACACACCCATTCACCCCCCATTTCCCATCACCCCCCACCTATTCCCTCACCCATCACCCATCACCCCAACCCCCCACCCCCCCCCCATTCATCACCCCTCACCCCACACCCATACCCATCACCCCCCCCATTCACTCACCCATTACCCATCACCCTACATCAAGGTTTTCCCCAATTTTCGCAACCCACTTTTTTTTTACAATTATCGCAAAAGGCGCTAAAAAAAAAAAAAAAAAAATGATCGGATCATTCATAAATTTGGGTTAAACATTCCCCCGGTCAAACCCCCTTTCCCAAAAAGTTTCATATGAGGGGATTGCGCCACGGGGGCGGTCCCATACCAGACACAACACACACACCACACCACACACAACCCCACACACAGACAGACAGACAGACGACACACTTCCCTTTTATTTTCATTTCCCCCACCCCCCAAACCATTCCCCCAACCCCCACCCATCACCCCAACCCATCACCCCCCCCCCCATTCACCACCCCCTCACCCCCCACCCCTTTCCCTCACCCCCCCATTCACTCACCCCTTTCCCCTCACCCAAAATCAAAATTTCCCCAATTTCGCAACCCAATTTTTTTCCCCAAGATCGCTAATGGCTGCTAAAAAAAAAAAAAAGTGATCGGATCATTCTAATTTGGGGTTAAAAAACCCCCCCTGGCAACCCGGTTCCCAAAAAAATGCCCTATGAGGTGATGCGCCGGGGGGCGGAACCTATACCCGACACACAACAACACACCACACACACAACAGACAGACAGACAGACCAGACACACTTTCGTTATATTTACCATTACCCATCACCCCCCCCCTATTTCCCCCACCCATCACCATTCACCCCCCAAACCCCCCACCCCCCACCCATTTACTCACCATCACCCCCACCCATTACCATCACCCCAACCATTCACTCACCCATTACCATCACCCCACATCAAGGTTTTCCCCAATTCCGAACCCCCTTTTTTTCACAATTTTCGTAATAGGTGCTAAAAAAAAAAAAAAAAAAAAGTATCGGATCATTCATAATTGGGTTAAAAAATTCCCCCGGTAACCCGGTTCCAAAAATGGCCATATGAAGGGGATTGCGCCCCGGGGGCGGAACCTTTCCAGACACAAACACACACACAAACACACAGCAGACAGACAGACAGACAGACACACTTTTGCTTTATTTTCCATTACCCATACCCCCCCTATTTCCCTCACCCCTACCCATCACCCCCACCATTCACTCACCCCTCCCCCCCACCCATTACCCCTCACCCCACCCATTTACTCACCCATTACCCACACCCCACATCAAGGGTTTTCCCCCAATTCTCGCAACCCCCTTTTTTTTTCAAAATTTTCGTAATAGGGCAAAAAAAAAAAAAAAAATGATCGGATCCGTATTGGGGTTAAAACCTTCCCTTTTAACCCGGTTTCCAAAAAAGTGCCATAGAGGTGATTGCGCCACGGGGGGGGAACCTATACCAGACACAAACCACACACACCACACAACACAGACAGACAGACAGACAGACACACTTTCGCTTAATTTACCCTTACCCTCACCCCCCCCCATTCCCTCACCCTCCCCATCACCCCCCACCCCTTCACTCACCCAACCCCACCCCATTACCCTTCACCCCACCCCCTCACTCCCATTACCACACCCTACACAAGGTTTCCTCAATTTTCGCAACCCCCCTTTTTTTTTTTCACAATTATGTAAAGGCTGCTAAAAAAAAAAAAAAAGGATCGGATATCTCAAATGGGCTTTTAAACCTTACCGGTCAACCCGGTTCCAAAAAAAAAGTGCAAGAGGTGATTGCGCCACGGGGGGCGGAACCATACCAGAAACACACACACAAAACCCCCCCCCCCCCCACACACCACACACAGACAGACAGACAACAGACACACTTTCGCTTATATTTTCCATTACCATCACCCCCACCTTTTCCCCATCCATCACCCTACCCCCCAAACCCCTCTCCCCCCACCCCTTCACTACCCATCACCCACACCCATTACCCCTCCCCCCCCCCATTCACCACCCCCTTACCCATCACCCTAAATCAAGGGTTTAAAACAATTTCGCAACCCACTTTTTTTTCACCCCTTATCGCTAATAGGCTGCTAAAAAAAAAAAAAAAAAAAATAAATGATCGAATCATCTCATAAAGGGTTATGACCTTCCCCTGGTCAACCCGGGGTTCCAAAAATGCGCCATATGAGGTGATTGCGCACGGGGGGCGGAAAACCATACCACACACACACACACACACAGACAGACAACGACAGACAGACAGACAGACAGACACACTTTCGCTTTATTTTTAAGATTACCCCTCACCCCCCACCCCATTCCCCCACCCATCACCCATCACCCCCCAACCCACCCCCCCCCATTCACTCACCATCACCCCCCACCAAATTTCCCCTCACCCCACCCATTCACTCACCCATTTTCCCCTCCCCTACATCAAGGTTTTCCCCAATTCCGCAACCCCCTTTTTTTTTCACAATTTTCGTAAAGGGCTAAAAAAAAAAAAAAAAAAAATGATCGGATCTGTATTGGGTTAAAAAAACCCTTTCTTGTCAACCCCCGGTTTCCAAAAAGTGCCCTATGGGGATTGCGCCACGGGGGGGGGAACCTATACCAGAAAACCCCACACCACACACACACACACACACACCCAAAACCCACAGACAGGGCAGACACACTTTCGCTTATATTTACCATTACCCATCACCCCCCCCCTATTCCCTCACCCATCACCCATCACCCCCAACCCCTCACCCCCCAACCCCTTCACTCACCATCACCCCACACCCATTACCCATCACCCCACCCATTCACTCACCCATTACCCATCACCCTACATCAAGGTTTCCTAATTCTCGCAACCACTTTTTTTTCTTCACAATTATCGCTAATAGGCTGCTAAAAAAAAAAAAAAAAAAAGTGATCGGATCATCTCATAATTTGGGGTTAAAAAACCCTTTCCCTGGTCAACCGGTTCCCAAAAAAGTGCCATATGAGGTGATGCGCACGGGGGGCGGAACCTATACCCGACACACACACACACACACACACACACACACACAGACAGACAGACACACTTCGTAATTTACCATTCCCCTCACCCCCCACCTATTCCCCCAACCCCTCACCCATCCCCCCCCAACCCCTCTCCCCCCACCCATTCACTCACCCATCACCCCACACCCATACCCATCCCCAACCATTCACTCACCCCTTACCCATCACCCTACATCAAGGTTAACACAATTCTCGCAACCCACTTTTTTTTTTACAATTATCGCTAATAGGCTGCTAAAAAAGAAAAAAAAAAAGTGATCGAATCATCTCATAAGTGGGCTTATGACCTTCCCCTGGTCAACCCGGTTCCAAAAATGTGCGATATGAGGTGATTGCGCCACGGGGGGGCGGAAAACCCATACCACACACACACACACACAGACAGACAGACAGACAGACAGACAGACAGCAGACACACTTTCGTTATATTTTTTAAATTAGGCCCACGAATTGATTTTTTAAAATGATATTTTTTTGCCCTTCTGGCCTAGATCCCGGGGACTTACGGTCATGATGGAGTCCCTTCTATGTCTCAAAAATGCGGTTTTGCTTCACCCTCCCGGGACAGGGGAAAAAGCAAAACCCTTTTGTGTTTTTTTGATAGAAGACCAATTTTGGAAGAGTAGACCAATATTTTATTAACAAATTTGGATGTGGAGCCATCGCTCAACTGCCCCCTGGGGGCCGGGGGGCCTTTTTCAAAATGGCCCGCCAGCAGACCCCCAAAAGACACAAGAAGTTAAAAAAAGTTTGCGCTAAAGGTTTTAGTGAATGTTTATGAATGTTTGAATCAAGACTGCCAGAAGCTCTTAGTCACATTTTGGAATGTGCTTTTAATTAAAATATTTAGGCTAATTTGCAGATGAAATGGCGACAAGGGAAAAACCCAGATCAGGCATAAAATGTGACATTTGTAAATGGCTAGTTATTTAAGTTGGGGAAATGTTATCTGACCTTTTTTCCTCGTCTGCAATAGTATTCATGGACACCCCCAACCTTTTAAGTGCCAATTAACAAAATATTAACACAATTATGTAAATTACATCGTAATACAACAAAAATAACTAAAACAGAAAATGATAATCATGTAGCTTGCTTCAAATCAACCTGGGAAAGTAAAATTTTAATTCTGTGGTAAGGGAACTATACATTTAATTTTTATTTTAATTAACAATAATCTGCTAAATGCAATATGCAGAAAAGGGGTTTCACTGTTTTACGTACGTGCGTCGGAACATTTCAGAATCTCATCTTAAGTTTGCGAGCTCAGTTATGAGAGCATCCCCGTCGCAAGCAACGTGGTGTGCTTCCAGAGGGCCTTCTTGCATTTGCATTCTTGGCAGCCTTCGGCATTTGCAGGAGACAAGCTCCCGGCGGGGACTGGATGCTCGGGAGCGTTGCCCAGAGAGGTTCGTCATGTCGCGGGTCTTGATCAAACCACAGTCGGTTGGTGAGGAAAATGTTGGTGAGGAACCAGGGCCGACCCCAGCATGCCCGCCCGGTATATTGTATCGGAGTGCTGTTCGGGCTGCATTGTCGGTGGGACAGCTGGCTTTGTCTTCTTTGCAAAAAAGTTTGCGGGTCCCTTGTCGATATGGGTTTGCGGTGCTTGTTCTACGAAAAGCAGGATGAAAAAACTCTCGGGGGTTTGAGGATCTTCTCAAATGATCGGTGCAGGGGAGAGGTCAGTGAGTGTCTGGGTCAGCTGAGGAGAGGTCCACATGCCTATGCTTCCTTTGCCATGTCCGGCGAAGCAGGGACCGTGTCGCAGCCCGTAAAAGATGAAACATCGGTGGCCTGGCTTTCTCAGGCCCAGACCCCGCGCCATCTCGGGGCTGCCAAAAACCCGGAAAGCCGCCCGTGCGAAAGACCCCCACACTTCGGCTTCCCCCCCCAGGGGCGTGCCAGACCCCCTCCCGGAAAACAACATCAGTGTCAATTTGCGGTGAGGATTTCTTGGGGCCCATTGTGAGCAGCTGGGTGGCATGCAACATCATGCGGCTGCGGCTTTTTCGTGGCTGCAAGGAGCCAGGGCTGCAGTATCTGGGGGAAACGGTGGTTTCCCAAAAGCATCTTCCTTCAGTGTGACCAGCTCCTTGTGCAAGCTGGAATGAGTGGGGAGCACGCCAGAGAGATCCCCCGGAACAGCTCTGTCTTTTTCCCCGCGACTCTGAGGAACTGGCCCAGTTCCCGGGGATCGTTGCACCACCACCCCCCGTCTTTCCCCCCTTTTTACGCGCGGGGCTATTGCTTACCCTCAACGATTTGGAGTGGGTTTTCTCACCAGGTCCAGTCGCGTAGTTGAGGAGTTTGAGAGTATGTGGGGCACAAAGACTTTTGGCATACTCGTGGCAGTTTTTGTGTAGCTGGCTTAGCTCTGGGGGAGACCCCGCTCCATCTAGCACAATGCAGTGGTTGGGGGAAACCCTCAGATTTGGGTGATGAGGTCTTTAGCAAGCGGGGAAAATCACTCTTTACCCCCACGGATGCCACCCCCCTCTGATAGTGCAGGGGGGCAGGTTTGGTTTCATGTTAGAAAAATCCTCTGTTTCCCCATCCCGGGTTTTGGCCCCCTATACAGACGAGAGAATAGGTCCACGTCATTTTTCGGGGTTTTTCATCTGTGTTCCCCTTTCCCCGGAGGTTTTGAAGCAGGTGATCGAAGATTTCAGCTTGTTTCTGTGGATGGATTTCCTAGGGTTTTTTTCTCTCAACCGGGCGTTCTCTGACAAATTTGTAAAATGCGCTCCCCCCTTTGTGTGCTTGACGGAGGGGCCCACAGCCCCAGGTGGCGCGATCCCCTGATGTGAATCCCGCAGATTTTGGGACTCTCCTTTAAAATGGATTCCCTAAGTCTTCTATCACTTGACCATCGACTGTACATCTTTCGGGAAAAGCAGTCTGCCACTGTGATGGTCATGGTCCTTGTTTTTTGGGGTCTTTTCCCCGGGTCAGTTTCAACGGGAACTTTCGAGAGCGGGGAACCTTGTCCGGCCCCCACCCACCGCGGAGTCTGGGGTTGTCAGCAGGCCCACTGCCCCCGCTCTTTGAGGCAGCATTGTTTGTCGTGGGGATCGAGGGGTAGGGGAGAACAAATGTTCGTTTTGGGGAGGGGAAGTTCCCAGTAGAATTCCTGGGCTTTTTCAGGGTGTGTCGTCGGCAGTTCCACCAGTCTGCAGATGCACAGGAACCCAGCGCGCGTATTTGGGTGTGATCCGGGGCATGGAACCACACTGCTATTTCTCTCAGGGTATCTACGTACATCGAAAACCCGACGTTGGCGCAGAGAGCGCAGTACACCAGGACCGTCATCTCCATTTGCAGGACATTTCCCCCAGTAGCAAACGGGGGGCAGGTCTCCGTTTTGCTTGCACCAATCTTTTGAACCCAGTGCCGTGCGTGCGCACCCAGCTGGTCAATGTAGTGGTTGTAGGCGTGCTGCTAAGGTTAAAGAGGCTCTGTGCACTGAGAGCCCTCCTGATTCAAATGACTGGATGCCCGCAGGAAGGGGTCCGCTGTCCCGGCACTGGTGATCTCTCCCTGAACAAGTGCTTGCCCCCACCGCTCCCTTGCAGCCGTCCCCAAGGGTCTTCAGTCTCCCCCTTCGATATGAAGCCCAAAACCGAAGGGGACGACAAACTTCTTTTCACCTACTCCGGGGCCACTTCATGGATTTGCTTTGCCAAATCAAACAGTGGCTGGTCGAATGTGCCACTGTGTCGGCCCAGGGTGAGATGTTCCACTGCAATCCTGACCACATCCGGGGAGTGTTTGATCTAGCCGGGGGGGGGTCTCCGGAAGATGGGAGCAGTGCAGTGGGAAGTGGCCCGATGGGGCAGTCCTGCCGGCTTGCTTGGTATACACCCCGGAAAAGTGTTCCCACTGGGGGTTTCTGTAGGGCGACTGGGGGGTTTTAGCCAGAGTGCTCTCTTTCAGCTTTTCCTGGGGCCCGCGTTGCTGCTCAGGGATGTCACGCTGGTAGCCGGAACGGGGGTGTTATGATGTGCCGACGGAGGGACATTGTTTGAGTGCGGAGACGGAAACTGTTGAGGCCCTTTTTCTTTGGGCCCCCAAGGATGTGAGCGGGGTCAACCCGGCCCCCGGGGAACGCAGGGTGTTGCATGGGGGGAAATAGCAGCCCCAGGAATGACTGTTTTGCTGTGGGGGAAAACTTAGGTTGGGGTTTCGATATTGTCCCGCGGCAGTCGTGAAAAACCTGCCTTTTTTGGGAGGGCAGACTACTTGCCCGGTGGTAGAGGCGGCGGGCACTTTTCCCCCAGCTGTGGGAAAGGGACAGGACCCAATCATAGGAGATAGAAACCCCCATGTGTGCCAGCTGTCGACGAGCTCCTTTGGGGTTTGGCATGTGATTGGGCCCGATGGGGTTGGAACTGGCGTCTCTGCGTGGTGGCGTCCCTGATTTGGGTGGGCGTAATGCCTGTGGCGGCCCGTCAGTGCAAACGCTGTTAAAACTTGAGGAGTTGGGCGTTGCTCAGGCCGCTGGTTTTGGCTTTCACTCTGGTGCTTGATACTGGGACCTTCCAAGATCATAGGGGACCAAGGAAACAGCATGGGGGGCACGGAGTCCGTTGGCACCCCTGCAGGAAAACCGTTTGAACACTTGGCTCTCGTGATGGGGTCTCACAATTTGGGCAGCACGCGACAGGTGGACAGCATCAAGGTCTCTACCAGTTCACAACCCTTTGCCAGGGCATCGCCGGGGTCTTCTTTGAATGCAAGCAGGACTCGCCCCCCTGGGTGTGCACACATGTTGGGAAAGTGAGAAGCAGTTCTGCTTAAGAAGGTCAGGCACCCTCCCTCATGTTGACTCCCAGTTTTTTCTACCCTTTGAGTGTATAACTGCGCCAGGTCAGCAAATTGAAGCCCGGAACGTCCGTCCCATGTGAGCTCTTCAATAAACACACCAGCTTTGCGAAAGCAACCCGCTATTGCGTTTCATCGTCGTACCTTTCCCCGCCATTTCCTTAATTTTCCCGTGCTTGATTGTACAAGTTCGGAGACTTTTCGGTGGTACTGGGCCTTTGTGCAGCCATGTTCCCCGCGTTCAGTTGCGTCAGGAGGTCCATTCGTCCAAAAAAATCAGGGCACACTCCCGGGGTCCGTTAAAATGTCGCAGTTCATTGGGGCCAGGCCAAACAGGGCTCTCCCCGGGGCTTTCATTTTGGTTTTCGCTCAGTCTTGGGGTTCGTGAAAATTGGTTGGTCCCAAAAATTCTTTTTTCCCGGGGCCCAGGGGGCCTCTTCTAGGCCCCGAAAATTGGGGGTTTTTCCCACCCTCGGTTTGGGTTCGGATTTTTTGGGAATGCTGTTACGCCACCCTTTCTTGGCCCGGATTGGGGGGAAATGCTTGAGCCTTGATTAAGCAAAGCGTCTGCTCCCTTGGTTTTGGCGGTACGGGATGCTTTCACACGGCTTAAGATTGAAGTCTGCTTGTTGTGGGGGGCAGGAGGGAGCCTCGACCCGGGGGTAAGGTTTGGAAGCCCTTAGAATTTTTCTGGAAAGGGGAAAATGAAAATTTATAAAGGAAATAGGAATCCAAAATTGGCATTTCTTGGAAGGTTTTTCATTTGTTACAAACAAAAAAATTTTTAAAAATGAATAAAAAAAAAAAAACCGGGCCCCTTTCTTTGGTTAAGTCTCCCTCAAGCCAACAGGGCAACATTTTGAAAATTTGCGAAAAAAAAAAAAAATTCCGCCCCCCCCCCCCCTTTCCCGGGGTTTCCCGGCCCCCCGGGGCCGCCCCCCCCGGGGGCAGGGGATGGCTCCACATCCAAATTGTATTAATAATTGGCTACCGTGTCCCAAAAATTTGGTTTGTTTTGTATAAAAAAAGGACAATGGGTTTGAATATCCTGGGTTAAACCGCCCACTTCTAGTCAAATTTTCCCCGTCTTTGTTATCTATTCCCAAACTTAATTTTCTTGCTGGAAGTTTGCGAACTTTCAATTTTTTCCCCAAAGAAGGGTGCCTTTTGATTTTGAAAAATACGTCCTAAAATTTGGATTCCCGTTTTTAAAGTTTTCAATTATATTTTAATAAGAAGATTCTTAAGCATCTACTCCAGAATCGATCGCAGTGGGTTTTTCCTTTAAAGGCATCTATGGCGATTTCTAGCTTCCTAACAAAATTTTGGGTCACCCTCCTTAGGGCTTCAAAACTTTGCTTTTGCACTTGACAGATAAAAAAAATTTTATAATTTGGTACAATCTAATTTTCTAAAATACCCTTATTACTTTCCCTTTTCTCTTCACCTTCATATTAATCTTCTTTTAAACGTTTATTGCAGCAACTATAGACGGACATTGTTTTTTCTTTTAAGCTATCAATCAATATGGTGTTCCCCAGGGTTCTGTCCTATTACCCACTCTCTTTTTTTTATAATGATTTTAAGTTTAAAATCAATGCCCCATACAAACCCCCATTGGGGATTTACCCCCAAAACTTTACGTTGTACATTAGACGTCCAAGCAAAAAGGAATAATGTCAATCAGAATCACTTTACCATAATATTACTTTTATTACTATAATATTAAATTTCAAAAATTTTACACAATTGTTTAAAAATCATTATAACTTTCCCTACAGGTATTTTCATTACTTAAAATCAAAAGAAACAGTATATTTTTTGGAACGACATGAAAATTTATTTTATGAAAATATGTATTATAATGAAGTAAATTGCGGGTACCGTGAGAAAACAAATACAGCTCATCACGTTGTAGCTGAGAAAATAGGTCACAGACCAATAGTATTGTCGAGCCTTTTTTAAAAAGCGCGACACCAATCGAGATAAGACATGAGATAAGAGAGGAGCGATGTTGGAAGGGGGGGAACGAGGGGCAGAAACACCTTGGACCCCGGCGCAACACTTTCAAAAGTGGGATAAGCGTTAGGCAAACGAAAACCACCGCATTTTTACAAAATATCACAAAACCCCTACAAGAGCTTTCCAAAACCCCGAGTTACAAATCACAGCTCAAAAATCACGTTCTACCCCAAAATTTACGCCGCCCTTTAAAAAAAACAACTACTATACATAAGCTAGACGAGGCTAGACGTTCAAAAAAACTCTCCCCCCTTTCAGAGTAAAACAAATACAACCACAGTACGCAACGTTCTCGCGCTTTTAACAAGCCACAACCAGCCCGTTTAAATACCCTAACCACAAACAAAAACCCCCAAACCAATCAACCAAAATATGCTACCGAACCAGCCATCGCAACCCCGCCTATCTAATCATTATCATCTTATCAAGCCCCTAATAAAACCAAACAACAGCAAACAACTAAAGTGACATTGATCACGTTACAAATTTCTCAAGCTATAAACAATGATATCAACATTCCTTTACAAGAAAAAATTACTTCTACAAACGAATTTAAAATAAACACATTTTTTTGTCACAAGGTCACACAATAATTGCCCCCCCAACCCCTCTGCCAGACACCGTCTTCCCCCCCAAAATTTTCCCCTCTCCAGGTCTACAATTCAAGTACACGAATTTTCCCGACTTTAGGAACCTTACAACACAAATATACCGCGAGTGAGGGGAGGATCATCGTAACACCCATACCCGAGATGCAACACCAAGACGCAACACGCACCGCCAGCCCCCCCCACCCTAACAACTTTTCGGAAAGCTGATCGACACTCCCTATATAGGGGGGGTAGGATAGATTTTGGGGTAAAAGCACCAAAAAAGGCACATTTGTGATCTGACATATAAATGATTCAGATATTAGGGCCCAAACAATTTTTCCCCTTTTTCACCCAAAAGTGGGGAAATCAAAAATGGCCGCCATTGAATCGTGAAAATCTATTTACGTCATATCTTTTTGAATATAACAATAGAAGAATAAATTCGTTTTTTTGTTTTCACACATAAGGAATGGGACCCCTCATTTTTCGCTAGAGGCATTAAAATCCCCAAATTAAGCTGATATTCTGATAAATATAATAATATAAAAATATTAAATATAATATTTTCATCATGCAGGAGACTGATCAGAAGTGAACCACCATGTCGGCGAAAAAGCAATGTAAGATGTAGAAGTTACAGCTGCAAATTTACATCGACAGTTGGTTTTCCATCGATTGGAGTCGTTTTGCCCTTGCCCAAAAAAATTCTTTAGAGCCTCCCAGTGCCCCCCGCAAAACAAAAAGGAAGATGTTGGGGCTGGGACACCGTTTGGGGGCTATTTAACAAAGATCGAGAATTTAAGTGAACAGCCCGTTGGCGTGCAATAGACAATTAGATGATGGCGATGGACCCCCGACACTTGCCAAACATAGCGCCAGTGGACTATCTTGCGTTTTAAATTTCTTTAAGTCGCTAGCACGATTCAGACAGTTCAATACCCCCATGTGAAAGTGACATCAGATCGCCCTTTCACCGGCGACAGTTTCACAAAAGACCGACCTTTTGAAAGGGGAGTATGTTTCTTTTTGATGAAGTTGCCACAGAACGTGCCTCTCGCATGATGCCATGAGCCCAAAAAGTCCGTCGAGTTAACAAGCGCCCTGAAGCTTAAGACAAGAATCATTGCAAAACTTAGCCCCCGGCGACCTGGTGGAAGGATGCCAAAAATCATGCACCATGCCCTTTTGGAAATTACAACGCAGAGTAGGAAAACAGCAGTAGATCGACAAAGGAACACAGATGGGGGTTATCTCACGGATAGCATTTGGGGAAACTCTTAGGCTACTAGAAAACACAAAGAGATCGGGGAATGGTTTCCCCAAAATTTAATTTTTCTGATCCTCAAAAAATACACTGACGATGAGACACATGGGGGGTTTAGGGAGCTGGGTATACCCCTTTTAGACTTAAAAAAACGAATACTTTCTAAGTCCCTGTTATTCCCATGGGAAACCCGGGCCCAAAAAGCAAGGCCCGAAACGTTTTACTCAGTTTTGAAGATGAGTCGGATTTGCATGATGAATTCGGGTGGAAAAACTGCGACGAGAAAGGGTTTTGTAAGGAGCACAACCATTCGTCAGATATGTTTGGGAAAGCAAGCAACTTTGATGGGGCCCTTTTGCAAAAGGGTGCCAAGAAACAGGGTTTCCCCAAACACTGGTGGCACTATTTCAGATTTAAAGGACGGCCCAACATTATGAATAAAGTAACGAAGGGAAGGGGGACAATCAACGTTAGTAGGGACAATTTTTTGCAGTACAACAGCTACGTGAAAAGACGCCCAGGTTCCATGGACTCATCACACTAAGAGCAGAGAGACGCCCCTGCCAATATACCCGGTTTAGATTATCAAACACACGAAAAAGTGAACTTGTTGTAACTTGTTTTATCTCGGACTATCAATATATAGACAGGGAATGGATATATCCATGGATATGGCCAAACGAAAAGCAGCCCGCCAAATTTAAAATGTGGTGTTGTAGCCCCCTCATTCTTCGAGATGGTCTTTCACGATGGGCGGGGGAAACATTGACACAATCCCAGCTCAAACATGCTCGTGAAACCTTTTATGGCACTGGCATACGCGTTTCCCAAAATCGTTAAAAAAGAGACTGATGGCACCCAAGGGGAAAAGAGCTAACACAACCAGGGGCAGCAAACAAGAAGATACCACAATTCCCGGGAAACCCACACGATCCCGCCCCCTGGCATTTAAAAAAAAAGACCGAAACCCCCATACGACAGGTCCACTCACATGTAACACGTCCTCTGGAGGCTGTCTGAAGACGAAACGAAAAGGAAAAAAAACACACGGATCAACATCAAAGGTCCAAATATTGATGATCCGATTTCTTGGGTGCATTTTACTCAACGAAAAAAAAATCACGTAACTTCGATGTCACCATCACATATTCTACCATTGTTCCCCGGGACGACTCAAAGTCAGTGGCGAGGATTTGTCATTCGAGGAGCTTCAAACAAGCTGTCGAATCCCGAAACCCGGAAGATTCCTGTGTCCAGAGATCGCCTTTGTTCGCGATCGCAAAGTCATCCAATGGAATTTGGGAGAAAATGTAGGCGAAGGAACTTTTTACTATTGGAGGGTTGCATTTTGAAATGGTGCCCTGACAACTCTCGGGGATTTGTGGATGGCAGGGCTGGACAATGTTTTACCCCAAAAGGGATTGCGACAGCAGGAATGGCGACCCTTTCTCAAAGGTGCCAGTCAGGCACTAGACATCACACCAAGTCACCCCCAGGCATTATCAAGTTTCCCCACACAGCTTATGATGGTATAGCATGAAAACAAGTGCACCGCGCGTTGAGAGGTGTGTGAAGAAAGCTGAGGTTTTCCCCAGTTTAGTATTTGGGATATGATCAAGGTCATCCACGGAATGTTCCTCCCGGTTATGTGCGGTCACTTCGTGATGGGAATTTTCATCACGTTCCCGTGTGAAGGCATAGCTCCCGGTTCTTTGCTTGGACCCCACTCACATGCTCGAGGGGTTTCCCCCACCTAGTGATATGTAACACACACCAACGATTCCCCCTGTGGAAAGGGGCTCGATCAAGACAGCTTCTTGTTCATAAGACGACCGCCCCCTTTTCAGCCATGGCTACGCCCTGCAATAAACAAAACAAAAAATCTCAAGGGAGATGGTGGGGCAATCGGGTTGATGCAAAATCCCGAGCTTAAGAGGGGAGTAGCGGATCAGAAAACGCGAGGGAATAGACAGTTTTTAAAAGTGGGTCGGATAACAAAACGGGGAAAAACCAAAGTCAGGATATGAGATACACGATCCGCACAAATTCTTTCCAGCGAGGTCAGGGCTCTTTGCAAAAAGGAAAAAGACCGGAACCCCTTCATGGAAGACATGGGGACCCTTTTGGTTTTAGATACCCGAACATCCCAGATCAAGTTGTAGCTAAAAAATTTTTGTGGGGAAGGGGAAACTGGGTCAGGCCAATGACAGCTATGTCACCAGCGGTTAATGAGCGAACAACACCCGTATCGGGTACGATTCCCCAAAAAAAGATTGGGCCTTTTTCAGCCCGGGCCCCCCACAAGGGCTCTATCCAAAGTGAAAAGATGGAGCATGTCAAGAGGACTGTCACTGTCTCCAGGCTTACAACAGCCCAAACACGTGACGGTGATTTGGGGAAAACCCCTTTAAGCAGAAAAAACCCTGCATACCCCCCGCCTTTTCTCAGTTGGGAAAACTACGGCTTTGGGACCAAAGCGGATTAACCCATGTTAGGAAGCTTGTACATTGAAGGCGAGCCGCCAACACCCCGGCCCCAAAAGTCGACGTCATCAAAAGGATGGAGTGCTATCGCAATAGCTGAGGCAGTGGGAGCAAAAACCTTTCCAAGGGTACGCCCACTAGTGTTCCGCCGTAATCAAGGGACAGTTTGGGAAAATCCAAAAGAGTTGACATATTTGGGGTGTGTTAGCCAGGATGCTAAAGAAAACAACAAAAGAAAAAAAGAGGAAAGGGGCGTCAGAAGGCGGTCAAACAGTCAATCAATCCCCGGAAATGGAAAGTTCTGAGAATAGATGACAAAAGACGACTCTTTCATTTTTGGACATCAAGTGGGGGAAAAATCTTTGACCGAGAAAGGGAAATGATTCAATATGCGGCGAAATTTTCTAGTTCGTGTTTTATCGGAGTTCACGTTGGCACCTTGTACTACGAAGAGGCCCACACCAGGATGTTTCTGCACGTCATGGAGCAGCAGAGAAAGGTTATGCAGGCTGTGCTGGTACAGGGACAGCATGTCGTCATCCTGGATGTCTCGACTGTTTTGCATTCGAGAACACGCAACTTTTGGGTAGGATGGAATGGGAAAAACCCTTTGATACACCAGTCATAAATCGCCCATCCACCGCTTTTATTACGGACAGAGGTACATCCAGCAACAAAGGAAGTCAAGGTTGTTGTTTTTTTTTTCTTTTTTTTTACACATTTGTGCCCATAGCGCAGTGGGGCAGTGGTGGCGTAGTGGGGGGCAGTGGTGACCCCGGGCTCGGAGGAGGGTCTGGAGGTTCACTTAGGGCTTGATGGTTGGCCCCCGCCCGTGGTGGCGCAGGCAGGATTCTTTTGTGACGCCTGTGAGGTAGCCGCCCCCCCCGTGTCCCCCGATGCACTCCAATCGAAGGTAGAGTTTAGGGGGGGGATGGGGTGCTTTAGCTACTCGACGGTGCAGAAAGGTTTGGTTTTTTTGGGGATCAAACTCGGGTTACAGGGGAAAAGCCGCGGGGACGCTAACCACTCCGCTAAGCCCCCCAAGGGCGAAGTATGGCGAAAAAGCTACTCCCGGGGCAACTCCGCCCCCTTTCGCCGAGGGGTTTTAATAATCCGCCCAAGATGACTTCGCGGGCGTAAGGAAGATATCTGGGGGATCTGACGAGACAGTGATTGGCGGCGAATAAAAGACGCATCCCGAAAAGCGCTCAAACAGTGATTTATATATCTATACAGTTTACAGCCCAAACACAAGGTTCCACGAGATAAATAGTGTTTTCAAACATTACTCAGTGATTACTCAGCTGGCCCCTGGGACACAACAAAAACTAGTGCCCTATAATAAGCGATGAGGAAGGGTCCCTGATTTAACCCGAAATAAAGAATTTGGTGACAATAAGCGAGACATCCTGATCGACTTTTTAAAAAAATTTTCAGGTGCAATAATGGGCCACCCATCCTGATTAACCTAACAATTTAGGGACAAAAAGGGGCAGATATCATGGTTTACCATATAATCATATACTTCAAGGACGTTAAGAGGCAGACATTCTAGTGACCTAATCGTATCATTCAGGGATAATGAGGTCGGTACCTCTGGTACTCTTTTCTACCGAAATTCTCGTCCCGACACAAACTGGGAACTCTTGCCTACGGTAATGGTTAGGTTAGTAGGATAGTAAGGGAAAGATACCGCTAAAAATGGACTAGAACTGCGTGGTCATTTTCTGAGACACTGACTAATTTTTCCTTGGGTAAAATTAGTGCTTTGATATAAATGGACGAGGACTGCGCGGTAATTTTCTGAGATTGACTAATTTTCCTTGGGTAAAATTAGTTATTTTGATAAAAATGGACGAGGACTGGTTCCTTGCCTAAAATTAGTGCTTTTGGTCAAAATGGACGATGACTACGCGGTCATTTACTGAGACACTGACTTTTTTTGCCTAGCCTAAAATTAGTGCTTTTGGTCAAAATGGACGAGGACTGCGCGGTCATTTTCTGAGACACTGACTTTTTTGCCTTGCCTAAAATAGTGTTTTTTTCAGATGGATATAACCAAATCTAACCTCCTAACGTGAGGGCTCCGCTCCCCTCGACCCCCCGGCGAGATTATGAACCTAACCTAACCTCCTATATGGTTGGGGGGCCTCTGGAAGGGGAGGTTGAGTATTAGTTTCAGACAACTATATCATTTCTACAATATGTATATAAATTTTAAAGGCTACGCGGAAAGTGCATTAACACTGTACAGTATCAATCAATCATTGGGGGCATACGCCGGGGGGCGCGTCGCCTCGCCCACCCTACGACGCCACTCCCGGGGCTCACCACGCGCGAGTTCCCATGCAGGCTCCTTTCCCATACCAAGCAGCTCTCGACAAGAAACATCAACTTCCCCAGCCACGAGCCTTGTGGGCGCCCCTTGGCCTCCTCCACGCCGGATTGTCTCTTACAGATACAACCCGATGGGAAGGATCGGTTTCAGGGTAGCGTGCCACATGCCCATATAGCCGAAGTTGGCGCTGACGGACTATGCAGGTAATAGGCCTCGATTCAGTCTCACGGTGCAATCGCTGATTGACACGTAATCATCCCAGCGATACCCCATGATTCTGCGAAGACACTTATTACCAAAGGCATGATTCGTCTCTTCAAGTCACTATTTAGCGTCCATGTCTCACAACCATAGAGTAGGACATGGATCACAAGCGACTTGAAGATCCAGATCTTTGTCCTCCTGCACAGGTACCGACAACGCCAAATACTCCCGCTGAGTGAGTCCATAACACTGTGGGCTATGCCAATCCGCCGTAAGACTTCTTGACGTGACCCGCCGTCATTATGGACTGCGCTACCAAGGCTAACTTTCCAAGATCTCAATGTCCTCGCCACACGCATGAACAGACTGTACTGCTTCATCTAGTAGGTCTCCAAACACCTGGACCTTGGTCTTAAGCCAGGAGACCTCAAGGTCCAAAGGCTTTGCCTCCTCGTGCAGCGCTCGAGAGCCATCACCAGGACCTCCAGCGACTCAGCAAAGATTACTGCATCATCGGCAAAAAGCAAGATCAGTGATCTTGGTGTTGCCGACGGATGCTCCACAATCCCTTTGATCTACAACCTTGTCCAATACACAGTCCATACAAGCGTTGAAAAGTGATGGGGCAAGCACGCACCCTTGCCTCACTCCTGTATTCACAAGAAAGAAGCTGGATACACCTGCCCCACACTTCACAGCACTCTCAGTTTCAGAATACAGACCAGTTATCAAACCAATAGTCCTTGCGGGAATCCCACGAAGTCGCAGAAGATCCCAGAGTGACTCACGGTGCACTGAGTCAAACGCCTTCTTGAGATCAGCATAGGCTGCAAGCATCCCCTGTCGAAACTCACGTCGGCGTTCCACCAGGACACGAAGCGCTAGGATACGGTCCGTTGTTGACTTACCAGGCGTGAACCCAGACTGCTGAGGTCTCTGATGCTTCACCAGATGACTGCGAATCCGTGTCAGCAATAGATGGGCAAGCACCTTGCCTAATACGCTGAGCAGTGTAATACCGCGGTAATTGTTGCAGTCCTAAACGGTCCCCTTTCCTTTCCAGATAGAGACGACCAGCCCCCATTTCCAGTCAGGAGGAATGGTACCTGATTGCCACACGGCAGTCAGGACAGCATGCAACCCGAGGATCATGGCCTCATCCCAGCTTTGAGAAGCTCCGCACTGATATTACAAACACCAGCTGCCTTTCCACCCCTCAACTTTGCTACAGCCTCTCTGACTTCGTCAAGAGAGGGTGCGGTTTCGTCAATGGGAGGATCGGCATCCACTACCTGTAACCCTGTGGTGTGAATCTGCTCAGTTGGAGGGTCCACCGTGAACAACTGCCCAAAGTACTCAGCCCAACGAGCCATCTGCCCATCCATGTCCGACACGAGGCGCCCATCTGCTGTTCGAATAGCACTCGCCCGAGATGGAGACATTGGAACGGAGCTTCTTCAGGGCTCGGTAGGCGGGTCGGAGGTCATTAGCGTTCAAATGACCCTCGACATCCTCAGCAGAGACTCCTGACATACCTCTCCTTGTCTCTTCCCAGGAGGGTTCTAGTCCGGCGTGGACAGAGCCCTGTGCTGGTCCTGGTTTCCAGCCAGCCTGGCAGCGCGACTCTCCTCGATTTTCTCCAGCGTCTCCGTCGAGACAAAACCACGCCTTGACCTCGGCGCTCCCCAATACACTCCTTGGCAGCCTGTAGAGTTTCACGTTTGAAGGTATCCCACAGTTCTACTACTAAACAGTATACTAACAAAAATTAATATAGAAAACGTATGTGGTAACGGCGGTAGCGACCGCGCAGTTCTCGTCCATTATAACTGAAACACCAACCGAAAAGTCTTGCCGACATGAAAGTTTTCGGCGAGTTCCACTTGTAATAGTGCAAATGGAAGAATAAAAGGTATTTCGTTATTGGACAAGTTTTTCGCTTGTCCCAAAACAATTTAAAACTACAGTTTAATACAATACATGGACATTGGTTACGTAACATGCCAAAACCCCAGACATGTCCTTATATGAGATAAGTCTATATATTAATATAAAAGTACCCAATCTTTTTATTTAAACAGCTTTTACCCGTTTTTCTGAATTAAGGGTTTGAATATCGTGGGTTAGTTTAGCCGAGGTTTGTTTAGTGATGCCCATCACTAACCTAACCTCGGCTAAACTAACCCCCCATATTCAATCAAAGTTTAGCCCAGGTTAGTTTAGTGATGCCCCGTCACTAAACTAACCTCGGCTAAACTAACCCCAGATATTCAATCAAAGTTTTGCCGAGGTTAGTTTAGTGATGCCCTATCACTAAACTAACCTCGGCTAAACTAAACTCCGATATTCAATCAAAGTTTAGCCGAGGTTAGTTTAGTGATGCCCCATCACTAAACTAACCTCAGCTAAACTAACCCCGATATTCAATCGCTGGATTCAGCAACACGGGTAAAAGCTGTTTAAATATAGATTGGGTACTTTTATTTTAATATATAGACCTGGAACTGTCGCTTAATAGGAACTCTCGCCGACGTAAAAAAATGGAACATTCTCCGACGGTGGCGAGTATTCCGTTGCGGAGACAATTCCAGGTACCATTAAAGGCTGGCAAACGAGACCTAACTACCATTCAAGGCCAATGAGGGGCAAGCGTCCTGAGTGACCTAACCATAGTGCAAGGGTCACTGAGGGGCAGGCATCAGAACAAAAGTTTCATTCTCAAAAACGCCCAAAATTTACGATAGTGAAACAACATTAATCTAGTTGTGGGATGCCAACCTCGCCTCGTCCCACAACAATTCCACTCAGGACTCCGTAGTGGTTTAAAAAACGGTTTTGCCCAATAACGAACTAATACAACAAAACACCAAAGGCAGTCCCTACGGCCGAGGCGGCCTCCCTACCGAGGCTTGTATGATTGTATCTCTAAACATTTGTAAGCATACGCCGTTGCCGGCCTACCAATAGCTATATTTCAATCCTTACCTCGTTACCTGGGTTTGGTAACGTCTATTAAGCATGATAAATGACGTTTTATTTATATATATTGAGATACGCCGGGGGCTACACCTCCTCATGAGGGTGGTGTAAATCTATGCCATAATATTGGCCCTGTGACGTCACGGAAATGGAGTAAGTACGCTTGCTGAATCCAGACGGGGAGGGGGGGCGCAGACTTGCCCCTAGGCGTAAAGTCTGGCGTTGTGACGTCATCGATTTGGCGCAGATATAGCTCCTGATCCAAGAAGTTTTCGAAAGAGGAGTATCTCAGACTTACGCTGACATACGCCGGCGTATGTGTTTGCTGGATCGGGCCCCTGAGTGCGTGCACCACCACAATTGTCTGAGTAAACTATATATATATAATATAATATATCATATTTTTATATTTAGAGGTAATTTTTTTCTCTTTTTATATGATCCCTTTTGACAGACAGTGTGTCTTATCATCACCAATGATAGTAGCTAACAGCTAAGTAATATTTTATAGTTGTATTGGAAGTTTTCATCATGTGATTGATGAGTGATGTCAGTGATGTTTAGATACACAAACACATTCACAGGAAATGTAAACGTTGGGAAGAAATTTAAAAGTACTATTTTTAGTATATATTAACAACGGCAACGTTCAGAAAATCTGTTCAGACACCGTCATGATGCTTCCATCGGGATGTTAAGCAAAACATTTGTCTATCCCCCCTACAAAAGGCGAAGTTCTAGACGTTATTTCCACAACCATTCCCCTTCTACACAAGGTAGAAGTAGAATATTCATACCAGAATATGCAACATAGGCATTACGCAAGTACACCGTATCGGGGAAACCCGGCAGTATCAACGCAAAATAGCTATAAATCCCCAAAAATTATGGGTATTTAGTAATTCTGCATAGTCCCAGGAAAATACTCTGTCACATTATAGATCAATAGACTACAAATAGTACGCAATTTTACATGACTCAGCACTGCATATATCACAATTCATGGACACATAGCACTAACGAGTGTCGTAGTTTGCAACAACAGGCAATGGAAAGTAATCCCTCCAACCGCGGGGGAAGGTATAAGCGCCGTACAGGACGCCCCTACGTAACAAAATGTCCCTCATACAGACACACACAATGAGAAAATAAGGCAGGCTTACCAGAAATTAGCATAGCAAAGAAATTTTTTTTCCCTTACCGTGCCAGAAAAGGTTAAACCTATTGTTACAGCTCCTTTTACTATACAGACTTTTACAGGGTACCTTCAAAGTGAATTACGGCGAATAATGATGATTTAGCCGAGGTAATAACTAATATCGCATTTATATGAGTTACTAACAGTACCAGTCTTGCACAAGGACAAACAATTAACTGCTTTCATGGACACAGGTGCAGGAGCTATCATGGAATAGATACGTTGAATGCCTTACGAAAAATAACGAAATCTGACCTCTTCTTGGAACCTCCTTCAATCAGACTGACAGGTTTAGATTGCAAGAAATTCCGTCATTGGTAAAGTATGGCTTAAATTAAAGTTTGAGAAATTCGTGCCACAAAGCCTATCTGTTTCCATATATCACAAGGATTATCTTTCCCCGCTGACATGCTGCTGTTGCTGCTGCTGAGGTATATCAAGAATGAGGGAAGAATGCATTGAAATTTGTCCACACCTACAAGGCATTAGGTATTATGGAACATATATACCTGAAATAAAAAATCCTTCACCAATGCTTACAGTTGTACTGCAACAGTGCAGCTCCTGAGATTGACATTCATGCAATAACCAGCGTGCCCGAACGGCCGTTTGAGGTGACAGCTCACAGTGAAATATATTAACTGAGTAAACACTAAAAATTTATTCCTGTTTTTCCCCTAAGCTCTCTGTCTTCGCAAGATTCTGAAACGCATCGTGGCTGTTTAGTAGGGACGTCTCGCTAAACGGTCGCGAATCTCTTTTAGTGTCTGAAACTTGCAGGTGTGAATGAAGAATGCGAGGCTATTTGTTTGAGTGAATCAGTTCATGTAAAGTCTCTTTTCATGGATTGCGACTTGTCCCAATCACACTTGGACAGGTTTTTGATTGCGACTCTGTCAGTAGTTCCCCTTATGTCAATGAACACCTAACGCTGATCATGACAGTATGTTCAGGTGCACTCCGTCCTTCCTAGAAGGAAATGTATTTTCCCGGAGTCGAAGCAAGCACTATTGCAAGTATTAACTGCAAATCATGACAAAAATTACCATACAAGTGACTCTTTGGGCACTACAAACTATTTCTCATCACATTCCTTGCTAACATACACACAACCTATCTACATTCCTGCATATAGGTTACCCCACTCACAAAGGTCTATACTTGATTGCATGGCTAAACAAATGTTAGAGGATGATATTATTCAGTCATCCACAAGCCAATGGAGTTTTCCATTATTTTTTATTCCTAATAAAACAGGTGACTGGCGACTGGTTGTAGATTATCGGCGTCTAAATGAAGTTTGTCAAATCACCAGGTATCCTTTACCTGTATTACATGATATTTTGATGTCCATAGGGGCAGATAAGAAAGTGTTCATGACAAGGTACTTGCTAAATATAATGATGCTAATTTGAAGGTTAAACTAACCAAATGTTACTTCGTGAAGAAACAATTTATTTTCTTGGGTCATGTTTTGGATGCCAATGGGTTACAAACTACCACGTCTAAGATAAGATGCAATGATGCGTTTTTCAACACCTGCAAATGTCAAAGCCCTCAGAAGCTGTTTAGGCCTCAACTGTTTTTACAGGCAATAAATCATGAATTACTCGCGAATTGCAAGTCCACTAACACATATATTTAAGAAAGTTGTTGAGCTTTTTGGGGAAGCTCTATACTGTATAGGAACCACAGTGTTTTTCATAGGTTCTTGTTATATGTAGTGTTATATTAAATATACAATTACAGGAACTACCACGTGTAGGCCTCGCGGCCTCTTGTAGCTTCCTTATTTTCTTATGTTCTTATACAAGAAGTTTTACTAATTTTAATGCAATACACCCCCAATATGTAGTTTTTTCAATTAATTTAGCTAGTTATCAATGAATTGTAGTTTTTTTCAGCATATTGAATCATATACGCCAATTTATAGTAAAATTTGCACCTGTATATAGTTTTACACAACTAGAAATCTGATATTTTATAAATTTTATAGCTAAAATATGTATTTTGCATGCTATTTACTTATCAATTTTATCTTATAAACAACATTTTTTCAAGTGTCTAAATACCGTATTCAAGGGCTGCAAGACGTTGAAAATTTATAGTTTCCAGCACTTTTTTTGATAGAGAAATTCTGAATTGGAATTATAGTTGTTTTTGTTAGAAATTGCAGTTTTACATTAATATAAGCTTATGAAGATAGTTTGATGTTATTTATTGTGATATAATGATATATGGAAGGGTTTTTCATAGTTTTTTGTAGATTTTTTTATTATTTAGATGGTTATAGATTATATGCAGTTTTTTTTACAAATTGAAGTCTGTACGATTTTTTATAGTTTAATAAGTACCATGAATAGCTTTGCACAACTACATATCTGATATTTGCTGCGTCTACATTTTACAAAACTAGTAGCTAAAAATATGTATTTTCATGCTATTTACATAACAATTCATATCTTAAAAAGGATGTTTTTCAGATATTTTAATGCGTTTGTTAAGGGCTGCAAAACATTAAAAATTGATAATTCCAGCCCTTTTTAGGATGGAAAAATTCTGAATTGGCAATATATTTTCATTAAAAAAAACAATTTTGCATTAATATAAGCTAATCATAAGAGAGTTTGAGGTTATATATCTGATAAAATGTTATATGAAAAGCGTTTTACAAAGATCATGTTTTGTGTAGTGTTATTTTATATATACAAGGAGAGTTACTTATGCTAAATGCTATATACCCAAAACATTTGTTTTTCAATTATTTGAGCTAGTTATCGATGAATATTAGATTTTCTTCAAATTGAAGTATATATACGCCTTTTTATAGTTTGATATGCACTATAAATAGCTTTACATAAAACCATATCTGATATTTGCTACATCTATATTTTACATAATTAGTAACTAAAAATATGTTTTTTTCATGCTATTTACTTGTCAATTTTAATATTATAAACAATATTTCTAAAGTGTTTTAATGCATTTTTCAAAAGCTGCATTACGTAGTATATGATAGTTTTCAGCACTTCTTTTGATAGAGAAATTCTGAGTTATAGTGGTTTTCGTAAAAAAATGCAATTTTGCTCTAACAAAAGTTTTCAGGAGAGTTTGATGTTATCTATGTGATATAATGGCATATTGAAAGCAATGTGTATAGTTTTTTGTCACCTGTAGTGTTATTTTATACATACGAGTGGTTTTACTTATTTTAATGCTATATACCCAAAATGTAGCTATTTAATTATTTTAGCTAGTTATCGATGATATGTAGTAATTTTTCTACAAATTGAAAATACGCTTTTTTGTAGTTTTAATTCGCACCTATCAATAGTTTTACATACCTGATTTAATAGCTACATAACGATATTTGCAACATCTACATTTTACAAAATTATTAGCTAAAAATATGTATTTTTCATGCTATTTACATATCAATAGTAATCTTAAATACAACGTTTTTCAAGTGTTTTTATGTTTTTTTGAGGCTGAAAAAAGTTGAAAATAGAGTTTTATACCTTTTTCGATAATAAAATTCTGAATAGAAATCATAGTTGTTTTCGAAAAAATGCCAATTTTGCGTAATTATAAGCTAATGCAGAGAGTTTGAGGTTATCTATTGTTATATAATGGTATGTTGTAAGCGTTTTTCATAGTTTTGTTACCTGTAGTGTTATTTCATATATATATACGGAGTTTATATAGTTTAAGGTTATTTTTTCAATGATTTTGGCTTGTTATCGATGAAATAAAGTTTTTTCTCTATAAATTGAAGTATATACGCCTTGTTATAGTTTAATTCATCACCACTGGGTTACAGGCAGTGGATGCCGATCCTCCATTGACGAAACCGCACCCTCTCTTGACGAAGTCAGAGAGGCTGTAGCAAAGTTGAAGGGTGGAAAGGCAGCTGGTGTTTGTAATATCAGTGCGGAGCTCCTCAAAGCTGGGGTAGAGGCCATGATCCGCGGGTTGCATGCTGTCCTGACTGCCGTGTGGCAATCATGTACCATTCCTCCTGACTGGAAAAGGGGGCTGGTCGTCCCTATCTGGAAAGGGAAAGGGACCGTCAGGACGCAACAATTACCGCGGTATTACACTGCTCAGCGTACAGGCAAGTTGCTTGCCCATCTATTGCTGACACGAATTCGCAGTCATCGCAGGGTTTAAGATCAGGGCCCTCAGCAGTCGGGTTCACGCCTGGAAAGTCAAAAAAGGACCGTATCCTGCGCTTCGTGTCCGGTGGAACGCCGACGTGAGTTTCGACATGGGATGCTTGCAGCCTTGTGATCTCAAAAGGGCTTTGACCAGGAATCGTGGTCATTGGGATTTTTGCGATTCGAGGGATTCCTGCAAGGCTTTTGGGTTTGATAACGGTCTGTATCTGGGATGAGAGTGCTGTAAAGTGGGGCAGGTGTACCCAGCTTCTTCCGTAAATACAGGAGTGAGGTAAGGGTGGTCCTTGCCCATCACTTTTCAACGCTTTTTTGGATGGGTATTTGGGCAAGATTTTAGATCAAAGTGATTGTGGAGCATCCGTCGGCAAACCCAAGATCACGATCTTGTTTTTGCCGATAATCGTAATTTTGCTTTTCGTGGGGTCCTGGTGATGGGTCTCAGGCGCTGCCGAGGAGCAAAGCCTTTGGATTGAGGGCCCTGGGGTCAACCAAGGGCCAGGTGTTTGGAGACTTTCTAGATGAAGCGTACAGTCTGTTCAGCGTGTGGCGAGGAATTGAGACCTGGAAGTTTTTAAACCTTGGTACGCAAAATCCCTAATGCGGCGGGTCACGTCAAGAAGCCTTACGGCGGTTGGATAGCCCCCGTGTTAGGACTCGCTCGGGGAGTATTTGGCGTTTTCGGTACCTGTGCAGGAGGACAAAAATCCGGATCTTCAAATCGCTTGTGATCCCTGTCTTACTCTATGGTTGTGAGACATGGACACTAAATAGTGACTTCAAGAGACGAATCAATGCCTTTGGTAATAAGTGTCTTTCGCAGAATCATGGGGTATCGCTGGGATGATTACGTGTCAAATCAGCGATTGCACCGTGAGGACTGAATCGAGGCCTATTACCTGCATAGTCCGTCAGCGCCAACTTCGGCTATATGGGCATGTGGCACGCTACCCTGAAACCGATCCTTCCCATCGGGTTGTATCTGTAAGAGACAATCCGGCGTGGAGGAGGCCAAAGGGGCACCCACAGGCCCGTGGCTGGGGCAAGTTGATGTTTCTTGTCGAGAGTGCTTGGTATGGGAAAGGAGCCTGCATGGGAACTCGCGCGTGGTGACCCCCGGGAATGGCGTCGTAGGGTGGGCGAGGCGACGCGCCCCCGGCGTTATGCCCCCAATGATTGATTGATTGATAGTTTAATTCGCACCCAAAAATAGCTTTACATAGCTATATATCTGATATTTGCAAAATCTACATTTAGAAAATATAGTAGTTTAAAATATGTATTTTCCATGGTATTTACAAATCAATATTAATATTAGATGTAACGTTTGATACAATGTAAGTGTTAATCAATGTATTTTTCTAGGGCTGAAAAGGGTTGGGAAATTGAGTTTTTAGCCCTATTTTCGAAAATGCAATGCTAAATTGCAAGCATAGATGTTAAAATAACGATCAAACTTTTCGAAAAAAAGTGAATTTTTGCGTTAATATATGCAGATCAAGAGAGTTTTCGTTTATACATTGTGATATAATGATATATGAAAAGCATTTTCATAGTTTCTTGTTACTTGGAGTGTTATTTATATATTCTAGGCAAGCTACTAATATAAATGTTATTTTTCTTTAAATTGAAGAATTTGCGCCTATTTATAGTATAATTTACATTAGTATATAGCTTATATAACTATATATCAGATATTGGCTACATCTACGTAACAAATTTGTCGTCGCAAACTGTATGGAATGGGTCTATCGCGGCCAATACGTTAACAGAGGGGTGTATAAAAATTCTAACGGAGGCACATTGTGTAATGGACAAAAAATTAGGGGATAATATGTCCAAATTTCTTGAACTGTTGTTCATATGCTACTGTCCAGGGAAAGTGGTTCGTGCAGCTCTTTCTTTGCCCTTCCATCCTAAAGCGAGTTATTTGGATTTCATAACAGCCTTGCATAACAGCCTATTTCATAACAGACGGCAAGCTTATGAAGACAAAACACGCTATGGCTTTAACAGCTGCAGTTGCTGGGAGAAAAATACTCCCGAGTTGGGCAGTATTTAAATACATTTGTATTTAAATACGTATTTAAATACATTTGTGTATTTATAAATGTATCTAAATACATTGGTTGTCAGATTTAAATACAGTATTTAAATACTTGTATGAGTATTTAAATACATGTTTTTAAAATACTCATAATAAAAAATGTAAATACTTTTTTATAAAGTTAATTTGGCATAAACCCGCCCAACTATTTGGCAATCCGATGTTACAGTGAACCAATGTCAAGGAAATTTCCTTATTTTAAGGAAATTTAGGCCTGAGAAGGAAATTTCTAAGGGAACGCAAAATCTAAGAAAATCCTAAGGAAATCCATTTTTTCTGACATGTTAAAATTTGTGTGTTTTAAATGTATTTACAAATGTATTTAAATACAATTGATGTATTTAGTATTTAGTATTTAAATACATTCGTTAAAATGTATTAGTATATAGTATTTAAATACATTTCTCCCTTGTATTTAGTTTTTAGTATTAAATACATTCTCCCATGTTTAGTATTTAGTATTTAAATACATTTGTCCCTGTATTTAGTATTTAGTATTTAAATACATTCAATGTTTTTAGTCCCCAGCTTTGAATACTCCTAATCCAACACTGGAAAATAACACCTCTCAGCCTTCTTATGCAGTGGCAGCTGCGAAAGAGGCAATAATTTGTTTCCTACTGCAACAAGGTAGGACATACGGAAAAGAAATGCCCCCGCGGGCTGCACAAAGAATTGGGGAAAGGGCATCGCCAGTGGGTGATAACCAAACTACAAACGCCACCCACGGCTCCGAAGGGATTCCCTCAACCAGGAGAAAACCTTCCTTTTCCTCCGGGGGAGGGGAAAGCAGCAAAATCACAGAAAAAAGATAGGGATTTCCTACTACTGCATGATTCACGGTACGAGTAATCACAGTACCGACCGATGCTACCAGATAAAGACGCTCGCGCAAACAATGAGCGAAGGGGGGGCTGGTGGGAGGGGGTAAGTCGTGGGGGGAAGATGTACGAGCCTCGACGCACCATCCAGGTCAATTCAACAAAAACCGCGAGAGAGATTTTCCTCGAGCAGGCGCGGCGGATTTGGTCGATTTACCACCATAATGGGGCGGGCCTGCCAACAAAAAAACATAATGGCAATACCACAAAGGTAAGCCATCAAAACCTTTCCCTGGCTGGGGGAATGGAGATACTGTAAAGTACTCTCTGAAGAGCAGTATCGGCTCTCAAGAGGAGTGCACGTGGTGGCCGGTGGCCGTTACGCCAGAGTGATTTCAATGTGAAAGGGGTCACAGGTTCATCTTTGAAAATAAAGGGAACAGTGATGTTACCTATTAATCTGAAAAAAGGGTTTCCTCCGGTTCGTATGGAGTTCTATGTAGCATCCAACTTTCAGCCCCCTGTAGTTGGGTTTAGCTACGATGAAGTCTAATCGAATTGGGATGGATCCTAATTTAAAAATTTAATAACATTTAAAGGGAAGCAGTTAAAGGCGAGGATTCCTATGTCTCTGACTCCCCTATATGTCAAATTACTGACAGGAAAGAGAGGCGATAAGCGAGGGCCAAACCGACGGGTTTGTAGTTCCTCAATTCATGTCTCAAAACGCTCGCGTGAATTTACAGCGGGCTGGAAACTCGTGGAGGCCACGATTGTCGGTGCCCATGAAACCCCCGATCTTTATGGCGATGGGGTTTTTCCAGTGGCGGTTCCTGGAGCACTATAGACAGTGAAGTATGTTCGATGGCCCAGTAAAGAAAAAACGATTGGCCGTAGAGGCGACGCTTAGCACTGTCAGCGCAGGACATGTCACATCAGCATTGGTTTTTAAACACCATTCGTGGACCAGTGCGAGTTAAACATGGAGTTTCCTTGGGGAAGGGTTGGTGTATGATCGAAAGGTGGTCCCGAACCATTGGAGTTACCTATGCTTGTGTTGCTACGGTGCAGAAGGTCCCCCATTGACATCGAGCAGGTCTGGTAACAAACTCTAAGTTGGCTTGTCAACGTCGTGGACTACCCGGAAATTTAAATAAACCCACTCGCTCTTGGAACTCTTGGGTCAGTACCGAGATGCCCATAGAAATCCCCGGTAAAACTCTTGGTGCTACCAATATAGCGGAGCATCACATTAAACCAGCCCAGGGACCAGACATGTCTACAATTCCTGCTTACAGGCTACCTCATACCAACGGGCTGTGGTAGAAACACATGTAGAGGAAATGTTGGAGCAAGGAGTTATTCAACACTCGTGCTCACCCTGGAACAGTCCTTTGTTCCTTGTCCGAAGAAGGATGGAACTTTTCGCCCATTTATTGACTTTCGGCGAGTGAATCAGGTCTCAAAAGATGACAGGTATCCGTTACCAGTCCTAAAAGATCTGTCATGTCGTTAGGTCCGGGTAATACAATTTTCAGTAGTTGTACCTTTTGTCGGGGTACTGGCAGGTACCCATGGCAGAATCCTCCAGAGAGGTTACGGCGTTCAGTACGCCGGGAGGTCATATGAATGGTTTTGGATGCCTTTTGGCTTGAAACCCGCCCCGCTTACTTTTCAGAGAATGAATAAACACAATTTTCCCGGTTTTATGATAGGTAACCCGTGTTTTCATACCTGGATGATATTATAATGCTAGCAAAGACCATGAGTTCACTTTAAAACTTTGGGGTCAGTTTGCAGCGACTGTTATCAGCTGGTCTCAAAGCCAAGTTCACCAAATGTGAATTTTTGAAAGCTAAGATTAGCTTCTTGGGCCATATTGTCGACGGAGGGACTCCCACACTTGGTCGATAGAGTATGGCCGTCAAAAACGTTCCTAACCCCAGAGTGTTTGAGAATGTTAGATCCATTTGGGACTACCGGGATTATCCCGCCCCTTTTATCAAAGATTTCGCCAGAGTGGCATCTCCCTAAACCAGCTGTTAAGAAAAGATGTCTCATTTCACTGGGATGCTCATCAGGAGAAAAGTTTTGAAGAGTTAAAACATGCACTCGTGAACGTCCTGTCTTGGCATTCCCAGTTTTTTTCAGCTTCATTTGATTTTATGTACAGACGCTTCGGGTAAGGGGACTTGGGGCAGAAACTGATGCAAAAAAGTGAAAGGGGGAAGAACCGTGTAATCACGTACGCGAGCAGAAGCCCTTATCCCGGCGGAGGTAAATTATTCCGTTACACATCAAGAGACCCTCGGAGTAATTTGGGACTCTCAAACAATTCAAAAAACGTTATTTGGCTCTCCAATAACTGTCTATCCCGACCATGCAGCCTTTTAAGCCGTTTATGAGTTATTTAAGGGTAAGAATTTATCCGGTAGGCCACACGATGGTATTGACGACCCAAGAGTTTAACCCGACCTTCAAATATTTGCCCGGACGTGAAAATGTGGTAGCGGGACGCTTTTATCGCGAAACTTTCCGGTTGTAGGTGCGGTCACAGAGGAAAATCCCGTGCGAATTTTTCACTCTATGAATGGGCGTCGAAAAAACGTAAACAGGAAATTTGGGGGATGGTCATCTATGCCTTAGAGTCAGGCGATGAGACCTCCTACCATCATTATCAGTGAATTACTCACATTTGTTCCTGTCGATGACAAGGTTTCTGTGCCGACATTGGCCACAGAAAAGAGACCCAGTGGAACAATATGTTATTCCTGACGTTTTTGATCCGACGGTACTCAAACTTGTGAACGAGTGCCCATGGCGGACATCCGGGACGTAACCGTACCCTAACAGCCGCGAGGCGTGTTTTATTTTTGGCCCACGCGACGTGGTGACATGGAAAAATATGTTGTCAGGTGTGTATTTATGCCCAAAAAAAAGGGACGACTCCAGGACCCGGCCTATATTAGAATACCCCCCACCTGAGCAACCATGGGCGTAGTTGCTATAGATCTTCTACAGTTATCCAGGGGCATCACGGCTCACAATATCTTATGGTGTGTGTAGAATAATTTTCAAGGTTTGTAGTCCTTTCACCGGTGAAGAATAAAACGGCTGCGACGTAGCCCAGCATTAATTTCTAAATTTTTTGCCCTTATTCCACACAAGAGTATTGCTCAGTGATAATGGCGCAGAGTTCCGTAATGCATTGCTTACGGAGATTTGTAGCCTACATTGTACAATATAAGCAGCTTTCACGGTCGCATACCATCCAAGCTTAATGGGCTGGCGGAGCACGTAAAAGGAAGATCCTTGACGCGTTGAGACCTGTCGGGAAACAGTTTGGACGACAATTGGGAAGATTGATTACCCTACGTGACGGTTTGCATTAATAGTTCAGTTTGCGAGTCCAGGCAAGTCTTTTCACTACATTCTTAGGTGAGGATAAAAGGATGCCATATGACCTATGCCAATCCCAATAAAACCTGTTAATAACATAGATAGCTATCTGGATCAGCATTTGCATGTCTGTATACAAAAGGGTCAAGGAAGGCTACAAGCTTCTCCCTGGAGATGATGGGAAAAACAACATAAGCGTGCCCGGTTCCTATTACTATAAAAAAAAGGCGATACCGTAATGGTTTAAAAGGGCCGAGTCGGAATTCCAAGTTGGCGCCGAAATTCTTGGCCCCCGCATTTTTATTTATTATTTATTATTTTTATTTTTTTCTTTCTTTTTCTTTCTTTATTTCTTTCTTTATTTATTATTTATTTATTTATTTATTTCTTTCTTTCTTTCTTTATTTATTTTATTTTTATTTATTTATTTTTTATTTATTTATTTATTTATTTATTTTTTTATTTATTTTATTTATTTTATTTTATTATTTATTTTTTATTTATTTCTTATTTATTTATTTTATATATATATTTTTTTTTTACATCTGTGCCTATAGCGTTCTGTAGGCAGTGTGATCCAGGATCGGATGGTTTGTCTCTGGAGGTTACTTGAGGGGTGTGATGGTTGTCCTCGCCCGTGGTGGCGCAGCAGGATTTTTTATAGTGACGCTTGATTAGAGGCTAAAGCGCCCTTGTGTCTCCGATGCACTCGCAATCGAGGTAAGTTGATGACAGGCATGTGGGTGTTCTTAGGCACTGCGGTGCAAAAGGCTTTTGGGTTTTTTTCGGGGTCGAATCGTGTCACCGAGAACCCGTCGAGACGCTAACCCTTCCGCTACGCCTCCCTCTCGTTGGTGAGAAACATGGCAATAAGTTTTAGGTATTGGATCACTTTTTTCATACTGTCCAGATAATTCTAATGATAGGTTAAGAAGACCAAAGCCGACGGACCCGGATTTTGTTTAATGTGCTTACCTACCTTCCACGCACTTCCCCTAACTCAATCAATTAACGCCAAGCCGGCTATTATAATCTACGACCCGAGGGTTTAAAAAATTTCTTTCACATCATGCTATGGAAATGCATGTAGCATGTTATTTTCTTTTTGGATCTTTGGAAAGATCGACTGGGCCTTTATGAAGCTAACCTTGTTGATGGCCCAACCCTGTTATAGTTCCATTCCTTTTATGCCCAACCAAGCGGCCTTGTCAATGCTTAGGTAGGGTTCTGTTTTTATTGAGACAGCTTGGATGAACATGTCGAGAGTTGCGGGAGGTTATAAACGCTGGTTTCATATTGGCGGCTAACTTAATAGTTTATTAAACCCGGAACTGCGAGAGCAAAGCATTTTGTTAGTGCCACCAGTGCGGGATGTGATAAAACATGACCATACAGAAGTGTATGAAAATCCTCAACGTCAAGGGTAGTAAAATCCGCCCTACGGCAAATATTTTTTTTAACCCAAAAGATGGATTTTGTAGGTCGGGAGTTTAATATCGGAAACGAATGGCACCAAACCGCTGGCGAGAGACTGCTGAGTGGGATCAGGGGGCCAATTCATTGTGATTTCCCAAAATTTTGAGGGGATCATTCTAGTATTCTTCAGAGTCTATCCAAGAAGCATATAGGTACCGTTGTACCGTACCTTCGATAAACTAAATGGAGAAATACTTGAATAATCCCCCCAAAAGTTCCAAGATAGGGCAAAAAATATCCCAACACAGGACCTAAATCCCAAGATCTTGGGAAAAAACCCAAGGAGTGGTAATCTCTGAGTACAAGGGGTTAGTTATGCAGATGGTGGTGTGTGGTACGAGGGCTGATATCAAGGCGTATATGTGGCACCCGTTTGTAGACTTTAAGAATGTTTGGCGCGGATTTTTGTATGCAATTGAAATGCGCTTCAGGAAGGCTTGCCACAGCGCTCAGCAGTCTTCCGGAAGGCTTGCCCAGCCCACGGTAACATTAACAGTAAAAGGTTGGACATTTCTGATATTGATCTCCGAGACCTTTTGAATATTTTTGCCTTTACCTATTAAACAGGCCATCAGCTTAATAGAGTGCTGAACAGTGGATTGTCGTTTTTGATGCTTCAACTGATTATTTCTTTGACCAAACTTTACAGTTAGTGAATCTCATTCAATGTTGTCCCGTTTTTCCAATATTGCGGGCACTTAGCCAACAGGTAGATGCAAGTAGTGGGAGAGTACCGCGGAGACTTTTACTGAAGGATTTCTTACATACACTGAAACATTGGTCAAGGGGAATTCAATTGCAACCCTTATTCAGACGGATTTCCAATTCAAGCCTATTATACAGTCTTGTAAGTAAGCTTATCGTGGATGTATTGTAGGGCATGTCCTTTTAGATTTTTTAGACTTATCGGGTGGAATCGTTTCAATTTTTCTATTAATAGAAAATTTATAACACTGGAATTACTATCATCTCCAGTATTAGTGGCTGACGATCTGTCTCTATGCATGTGGCCGACTAGGGATCTTTTTACAGCTCACTATTTGCTTTACTTCCTATTTAGGTGGCATATGTGAATTTGACATTTTTAAAGTAGTCAAGCGGAACGTATTGAATCCTTTTTCATGGGTATCAATAATTTTATGAGCGAACATCATGTGACTGTCGTTTGCCCCTTAGGGAATTTCCCTATCAAACGGATTTTGGTCACTATGTAAGTTTTGGTTTTTTTTATGTTTCCCGGGAAGCTTTTACAAAAAACGTCTCCACTTTTTTCCGCTCAAATCTTTCAGAGTAAAACATTTTCAGGAATATTTTTTGTTTCTAATACCTTCTCTGACGAGTCGCGGATGCCGGGGCTCTGGAGAACGCCTCTCCTGATTATCTAAACCCCCATTGTTTTCTATCCAAGTGTACATAGCTACTTTGTTGTTGTGTCAAGCGAGCTATCACTTTAGGCAAGTATCTTTTACGGGGAAAAAAGCTCAATCTTCACAGGTCTGACAGGTATTACACATTATTGTAACATGGTTGGTATTTTTTTCTTATGCCGCTGGGCGCGCCAGGCGCGTGACCGAGCGATGTTAAGGCATAGTTATGGGCGTAGGTAGGGTGTGGTAATGTTGCCGGCTGCCCCCAGTTGTATTACTGCTGGGTCAGCAAGTTGAGAAGCCGGCAACTTTAGTAGAGAGATGTCACGTACCTTATTTTCATCTTCTATAAATAGATGGGTAACATAATAGATATTTATATAGAGTGGTTATATTATCAGTTTTATTCTAGGGTAGAAACATTACTTGCTACTTGCTATATGTTTTGTAATGAAGCAGATGTATATGTATGATAGATAAACAGAGTAGTTGTCACCTGCTTGGCAGGGGCGCGGGGTTCACCGCCGGTTAGAGACAGACGAGCTTGTGCCAGGGTAAAGGCGGAGATTGTAGACTGGGGCACCTGTAGCTACATATTTCGTCAAATTTTTATTTTGTAGTTTAAGACAATTATACTACCTCAATTACCCTGGGTCTCTCAACATCCCCACGAAACCACTGATTAATATTCCAACGTAAACAGATTTATTGAAAGGTGAGTTAGTGGACATAGACTCATCTACCCATCTACCTTCAAGGTGAGTTACCTGTGTGAGTAGATTACTTTCGTAAAGGAAGATCCAGAAAATGAGCACTCAGGTGTCACTGATAGTGTCTTCAGGCAAAGGCTGCGTTCAGTTTAAAATAACGCGCACAGGGGCACACGGAGGCGTACAGTGACGTCAGTATACAGTGTGCTAGTGCAAGCTACCCTCGCACTACAGCCCAGCTGGGAGGGGGATCGGTACTACCCAGCAAACACAAAGACGGAGGGCCTCCGGAGGCCCTCCGTATGTCTTACCGGCGGCCCCACGGAAGTGTACGGGCGTAGAGCCGCTGGGAATTTGCTCAGAGGCTCACGGCGGGCCGCTCCCAGCGGCCCGCCGTAGGGGATATGACCATTTGCCGCTGTTATATTAACTTTATTTGAGGAATATTTACGGTTACACTTTCAAGCAATTGCAGATATAGTAATGTTTTAGGTGTTGCCACAGACCAATTAGCCGCTAAAGACTAATGGGCCCGTATCGAGAGTCATGATGAAGGGCGAGCGACAACCTTCGCTGACAGGAAGGGTACCATAAAAGGGATATTTTCATTACGAAGAGCAGCGACGACGGTCGTTCAAAGACACGAAGGTGACCGTGTCTTTGTGCCGACCTACGTCCTGCTCTCGTCCGAAAATATCCTATATGGG